>PVHY01008045.1:0-52239 GCA_004024945.1 Uropsilus gracilis
CTGAGGTCAAGATGGACCTTATTAGGCTCAAAAGAGCAGGGTAACAAAGTCTCTGGAGTTTGACCATGGGAGTCAACCACATTTTGACTCTTTTTTCAGACTAGCTTTGTGAACTGGTCAAATTACTGAACTTCAGTGTCATGATGCAAAAGGTGTGATCATTGCCAGCTCTGAGTGAGATTTCTTTGAGAATCGAATGAGATAGTGTCTAAACAAGACAACAACCAAATTGAGGTATACAACCTAGGTGAGGGGGGGAATGGGATAGGGTGGGAACAGTCAGGGAGGGAGGGTGAACCCCAGAGATCACAGAGATGTGAAATTCATATATAAATAAATTATTAAAAAGAGTGAACGTGACCCTGCATGTCAATAACTTTCTTCATTTCCTTTTCACTTTCTACTATGATAGGAGACTGTCTTAACCAAATTTTATTAATTTTTAGTATCTAACCATTTGGTGCCTTTAATAAAATGTTGAATAAATGTTTGATTTTGAGTGAATGAGCAAGTAGGACCACAAACAAATAGTATCTATTTTTGAGACTAGGTCTCATTATTTTTGCCCATGGAACTGCAGGCTCACGTTGCCTGGGGTACCACAGACTCAAGCAATCCCCAGTCTCAGCTTCCCAGGTAGCTGGAATTACAGGCATGTGCCACCACGCCCAGCTACTTTTTTGGGACCAGGTCTTGCTATGTTGCCCCAAATGGAACTAGAACCGTGATCCCTAGCCCCAGCCGCTTCATAGGAACACTGCTGTTTAGAAAGCCTCCTTGTCTTTTAAAATTAGTTACTTTTAACCATGGTTAAAATTACATAATATGATATTTACCATATTTGTAAGTGTACACTTCAGTGACAGTAAGTATGGTAGCACCGTGCACTGCTATCTCCATTTCCTCTTGCAAAACTGAAAGTTTGCACTCATTAAACATTTTCCCCCTGTCCCCCTCACTCCCAGCCCCTAGTCACCAGTATTCTACCCCTGTGTCTATGAATTCTAGGACTCTAAATGCCTTATGTTGTTGGGATCATATATCATTAGTCTATGACTGGCTTGTTTCACTTAGTCAAGATTTGTCCATAGTGCATCATGTCAAAATTCCCTCCTTTTGCAAGGCTGAGTACTATTCCAATGTGTGTATATATTGCATTCAGTTATCCAGTCACCATCCCCCTTCTGCCAGTGGACCTTGGTTTGTTTCTACCTTTTAATGGTTCTGGATAATACTGTTGTGAGCACAGGCATTCAGGTATCTCTTAAAGATCCTGCATTCAGTTCTTTTGGGTATTCACCTGAAGTGGAATTGTTGGGTCATATAGTAATTCTGCTTGTAGTCTTCGAAAAATGTCACATCATTTTCCATATTGGTTGCACCATTTTACATTTCCACCAGCAGTGTGAAAAGTATCCCAATGTTAGTTTCTGTTTTTGTCTCAAGTAGCTATCCTCATGACATGAAGTGGTATCTTACTGTGATTTAGATTTGCATTTTCCAAAAACTTTGTAATATTGAACATCTTTTCAGGTGCTTATTCACCATTTGAGAATCTTCTTTCTGGTCCACTTTTCAAAATTCAACAGTTCAAATCCTACCATTTTAGCAAGAATATAGAAACAACCCAAGTACCTCAGAAATCAGACACATAGATCAGAAAGCTGTGATATATGCACACAATGGAATAATATTCAGCAATCAAAAAGACAGATTTGATGCATTTGTGATAATATAAATGGACCTAGAAGGAATCATGCTAGATGAAATAAGCCAGAAAGAAAAGGAGAAATACTGGATGATCTCACCTCTGTGTGGAATACAGGGAAAAAAAAATAAACTAAAGGACAAGTGAAATTTAAAACTAACTAACGATCAGCAGAACTAAAGCATAGAGCAAGGGAAGGGGAGAGAGTGAAATCAGGGGAAGGATGCAGACAAGAAATTAAGATGATGGGTCACAGGTGACAAGGTGATGGAAGAATCTCAGAATATACAACATATATATACACCAATATATATACATATATGTATATGTACATATATACACAAAATATATGTGTGTGCACAACCAATTAAAATAAAAAATCACAATAAAAAGAACAAAAGAAAATTACACCATTTTTTCTCTTTTCCTCACCTAGTCCCAATTTCTCGAGATAAAACAAAATCCATGTGCTTTCAATGTTCTGAGTCTGGGGAATGTAATAACTAGAATTGCCCAGCAAGTACTGTCCTTGTTCTACTGACATATGGAATCCCATGTGTAGCCAGAAGCCAGAATATGGGTGCACACACACACATGCCTCTAGCTCTGAATCTATATGGCACCCTGGTCTACCTCAGAGCTTGCCCAGCTGCTTCCAAGGACCCTAACTCTAAAGTTCCCCAAATACAACCACTTACAGATGTCCAGGTTTTCTTTTTGTCTTTGTAATTAAACATCAATATTTTTATCTCAAATGATCCCTCTGTAGAATAGTTCAGAAAATCACCTCAAGAGAGGAGGGTGCTTTTGATGGATGGGATTGTTTTTCTGATAAGGACAGTGTGCAATACAAATAAGCAAAATAAAATACAATGAAGAAAACAGTTTCAAAATGTAGCTTGAGATTTACACTTGATAGAAGAAAAGTCTTTGCTCCAGAAAATAAGTATTGAAATAGGTTTTGGAAAACAGTATTGACTCTTTTCTTGGAAAAATATGATATTTCTTTAAAATCTATTAAAATGCAGAATTTCTACTGCCTGGAAAATGTTGGTATCTAACACACTTCAACTGTGCACACATGTTTAAATTTCTGCTCTTCTTGCAGGAGGAATAATGCTACCAATATTTGCTATCATAGGAAAGCGTAAATAATTACATATAATACATATATAAAGAAATACATGAATTGGTAGAATTTTTTTTGAGGCTAGATCTCACTTTGTTCCTCAGGGAATCGTAGGCTCATGTTGCCTGGGGTACCACGAACTCAAGCAATCCCCAGTCCCAGCCTCCCAGGTAGCTAGGATTACAGGCATGTGCCACCTTGCCCAGCTATTTTTTTTTTTTTTTTGAGAGTAGGTCTCACTATGTTGCCCTGGGTGGTTCTCAGATCTGCAGACTCAAGGAATTCCTAGTCTCGGCCTCATGCTTTGTAGGCTGCAATTAAAGGCATGTACCACCGTGCCTGGTGAATTGATAGAATTTTAAAATCCCAGACTAAATAAATCTCATACATAAATCTAATTTGGCAATTATTTTAAATATGACTAAAAGTGATTTAAAAATACTATGTGATATTACAGGGATTTATAACAAAAATAATTTTTAAAACTGTAATATATTTTAGAAATATTACATTTTAAAAATATTATTTCAATAAAAATAAGCACATTGGTGACATCTGGTAGCACTTTGTACATTTGACACCAATTTCTTTGTGGCAAATCTATCTTAGGTGCCATACTGTCTTTGAAAATGTACTCTAGGATCTTTATTCTATTCAAGCATCTTCTGCCTTAATATTTCCTTATGTGGAATACGCATGAATAAAAAATTAAATTATCATTTAATGAGGCTATATTTTCTTAATTACATATTGCTTTTATTGACACAATTATGTTTCATTATTAATATCTGTCAAGTACATGTTTAAAATATATTAGAAGTGTTTGTTTTTATTCAACATATGGCAAATCTCTCTAAAGCCTTCTCAATATTCAGTGAGCTTATTTTTTCATATCAAAAGATATACAATTCAACATATGAGCACAATTCAAAAGATATACACTTTCAAAAGAATTTTTTGATAAAAAATATTCTCCATGTTGACTTTTAGATGTTTTACCCTGTTAGGGACACTTGTACTCCCATCACCTGTTGCTCCTATCATTTGTCATTAAGTAGAAAAGCCTTCTTTGAACATTTAGTGTCGTTTATTGAGAATTTTAATATTTACATTGCATGTTACATGATTTTAAAAGATTGAGAAGATTTCAGTTTTGATAGCTTTTTCTAAATGCTTTCTGCCTGTTTCATTCTCTTTCTTGTGTGTGTTATACATATATATTTATATGTTGTATATGTTATATATGTGTGTGCATGTATTATAAACAATGTCGTATAGCCCAAATAACCTTAAGAAGAGGTTTTTTTGTTAATGATAATGGATGGGAACTCATATTAGTCATGACAATTCTGGATGACGAAATCTATTTTCTATTTATTTTTTAATATACTTTTTACATTGTTGTAGTCTACGTATTTCTCCCACCCCCATATCAGCCGTGATCTATCACCATTTTCCCTTTGCTGATATTTCATTTCTGTAGTCAACTTGTTAACTTATATTATTTCTTGTCCTTTTGTTTGATTTATCTACATTCCACATATAAGTGAGACCACATATAAGTGAGAAGGTATTTATCTTTTACCTTCTGCTGGAATAAATTCAGTCAGCATAATCTCTTCCAGCTCCAAACATATTGCTGTGAATAGATGAAATCTGTTTAGACCATCAATGCTTTTGCCCTTATTAGAAGGACAATGATAAAAGCTAGTTTTTAGTGTTAACCATGCACTACAAGCTCTACTCGCTTATATCTGCAACAACCACTGCTGTGAGAACAAGAGTTTTCGTGTCACATCATGTTGCATCCCATGTGCCAGTGCCAGTGAGATTAAATAGCTTCCCTGGAGCCACTGATTTAGTATCTCATTGTGGCAGGAATTTGAGCCTGAGGAGTCTGGCTCAGAACAACATTCTATTTCCTGCTAGTCTGTGTCAGCTCTGCATTCTGTTTATTTGTTTGTTCTTGGATTTGCAAACAATATCTTCAAACTTGTTTATATGGACTGTATCAGTCACTTGTCCACTTAGTGAATGTTAATTCAGCTAAAGCTAGACAATACAATACATAATTCCAGTGAAATGGAAGAAGGAAACTGTGGTAGGTGACAATGAGATAGATTATTGCAAAAAAGAAGTTGATGGGGCCATTGTCACCAGCCCTGGTGGATAGCTTCCCTAATACCATCTAGCTGAGCACAATACTTTTTGAGATAGGACACTGCACACAATCCCCATGCCCACTCTGTATTCTGAATATTAGTAAAGCGTGGTTTCCTTCTCACTTTTAGATTAAAAGTAACTATAAACAGAACTTCTCATACTTTCTTTTCATAACACCACTGAATTATCTCAGATACCTTCTGAAGTATATGGCACTCTCTTGGGAGACCATGGTGATAGCGCAAGATAAAAATTTATCTGAGACTGGAGAACAAATAATTACTTCACTCTGCACTGAATTTTTAGGGAAGAACCAAAATAAAAAAGAACGAAAGAGGTCAAGAAGATTAACACTTTCAAATATCCTCTGGTCACCATAGAAACAGCAAATTCAGGCAAGCAGTTCAGCTCTCCAAGAGTTTTGAAGGATAAAATGTCTCTAAATGTCAAAAACTATTATCAGGCTTAACTGGAATTGGCTTCTGAACCTCAGCCTGTGGTTATCCATCACTCATCCTTCAAATACCCTTCCCACAAGTGGTGGCTGACACTTGAACCTGTGAGAAGTCCAGCGTGGTATGTCCTGACTGCCAGCAAGCTCTGCTACCAACTCAAAGACTCACGACTCTTTGAGGGGTTCAGTCTTTTCCGGTCCTGGAAGGCTTTTTTGCTGAGAATGTCACGAGGGCAAATTGTTTGTTTAAAAGAAGTTCACGGTTAACCTCTACGTTTTTCCACTGGTAAACCTTTCTGTGCTTTTTGGATATGGAAAGAGCTGATAATTTTATTGACCTGCACATGTACTCTCATCTTATATTAAACAGCCTAGAGATTTAAGGGGTGTTCGGAGAATTATAGTGTCTCGGTATAATGAATGTCTTATGTTACTGGGCCTGAGCCAATATACCCACTACCTTATAATCTTTTTCCCCTGATTACTCTGCTTCAGGCCTTTTGTGTGTTGCTAACAACAAATGGATTTCAGTGTCTGCTCCAGTGTCTTTCAAAAATTCCTGGAGGCCATTCTGGCTTACTCTTTCAAGTAAATCTCCCCTTTCATAATTTACAACTGTCGTAGAACTTCTGGTCTTACCGATGATCCACCAGGCAGTCAAATGCTAATGATCATGTAGACACTAGTTACAGAGAAGTCCAGTCTTCTTCTTCTTGTTCTAGGTCATTCACCAAATAATTGGACAATTGAACCAAGCCCTGTAAGGTGTTTATCTTTATTATTTATTTATTTAGAGACTAGGTCTTACTGTTTTTGCCTGTGGAACCACAGGCTCATGTTGCCTGGGGTACCAAAGACTCGAGCAATCCCCAGCCTCAGCTTCCCAGGTAGCTGGGATTACACGCCACTATTCCAAGATATATTTTTGGGACTAGGTCTTGGTACATGACCCTGGTGGGACTCAAACCATGATCCTTGGCCCTTGCTGCAGCTTCCTAGGCTGCTACTTACAGGCATGCGTCACCATGCCTGGCTATTTTTATTTTTTAATTATTTATTTTCCTAGAGATGCAGTGCTATTAATAGAATATTAATGCCAGGAGAGACATGGGAATGTAGTAGTGACTACAATATTTTATTCTGAGAAAGTCTAAAATCACAAAGTAACAAGATTGATTTCCATACAAAACATCAGCCTTGATCTGCCCTAAGAATAGTTCCTCAATCAAGGGGCAAGTGAACAGCATACTATTATTTTCAAAGAGTTTAGTTCATACATACATTTTATAGGTCATATTTGATGTTTAACTCCATGAATGTACTGAAGTTTGTGCATTGCTGGAGTGGTCCATGAGGAATGTCAACAATTTTCCAATGAGCATCTTAATTGGAGGAAGACTCAAGTTTCTGGTTAAGCTCAACATGCTGCTAAAGGGGCAGCGTCTCTACTATCAAAGGTTTAAAACTAATAATAATTCTTGAGTGGTCTAATAATTTGGACACTGCTGATCATTTTACCACATTGATGTCATTATACCCCATTTTAAAAGAATTGAATAACTCACTGCAGCTTTACATAGCTGGGGACTTGTAGGGGAAGTGTTTGAAACCAATACCAAGTCTTCAAAGTACCAGCACTTTGGCCCTCTGCTGCTTTCTGTCAGACTTCTGGCAGGAAATCAGCAAGCCATGTTCACCCTCAGTTAATGGGAAAGCCAACTAATTGGTTCCAAATCACCACAATTTATGGAGAACCCAGATTAATATGCAATTAACAAAATTTGATGTAATTTAGGAGGCAAAAGAGGTCTGTATAGTTCATATATATATATGAAAGACAGAAACTAATACCTTTATCACACTAATTATATATATGAGGCCATATATGTGTGTAATTATACACATATGCATTAAATCCCTTTCTCTATAACTCTTTTTTCAATTCTTTTAACCAAATGAAGTAGAAGGTATTATGAAACCCCTGTTAGACAAGAAAACTGAGGTTTAGGGAGAGGAAGTACCTTGTCCAAGATCAAACTAGTAGGAAATGAGAGGATTTTTACATGCAGTAGTCCTGTTCCAGAATCTGTGCTTCTCTGAATTTCCCCTTCTTCCCTTTCCCCTAAACCCAACTTGCTTTGTCAAATTTCAGGACTTTAGTTGAAGTCCCTTATCTTTTGAGTGAAACAGACCAAATGAATAAGGCGTGAGGTCAGCTAATAAGAGATCATGGAAATACTGAGTATCAGACAAAATTGAAGACAAAATTAGTAATTCTGTCATGAGAATATGACCTAATCTGGAACTCCATATGGTTCAGATTGAATCCAAATTCATGGAATTGTGACAACCCCCCTCCCCCCTTGACATTTTTGCTTTTGCTCCGAAGTCTATGTTGGCTAGACAACTATTACTCACAATGTGTGTATCTGTTTGATGCCATTCCCTTCCTTTTGTTCTTTCATGCCAGGTTCATAATAGAATACCCCAGGTACTCAGGCAATTTCTTGGCTAATTCTCAGTGGAATTCTGTAACTGATTTACTTATATGTGATCAAATTTGGAATTTGAGATGAAGAGTGGAGAGTAGACCACCATATGTTCACCCTGACTCCAAAAAAAAAGACTATTTTAACAACCTTGGATCATCTAGGCTGGAGACACTGAATGGCTGAAACTATGCAATAGATTTGGCTGGTGTAATAATAACAAGGGAAGTCATTGCAGCCCTGAGCTTTCCAACTATTGGAGTGAGTCATTTTGTCCATATGGGTCTCCAGTTGACCCAGCACCAATTGGTGATATGACCACTCTGCTTATTTCTGACCAGGGAGTAGAATATGTGTGGATCTTTATCAGTGCCATTCTGTACCATTTAGTCACTTTTGTTTATTTTTATGCCAATATCTTATTGTATTAATTACTCTGCTTTTATAATGAATCTTTCTGTTTTTTAATAGCTTTTTGGAAATGGCCAAGACTTCCATTTCAATTACTGTTTTTTTGAAGTGTTTTTATAAAACTTTAAGTGCTTGAGTTTTATTTTGTCAAAAAATTTTAAATCTATTGATATGGTTCCTTGGTTTTCTATTCTTAATATAGCTAATTTAATTGAGATTTGATTATTAGATACTCTTGCTTACCTGGGGTAAAAATCACTTGAACTTGATGAATTTTTCATTTTCTATATTACTGAATAAAATCTTCCTGTATTTTCTTTAGGACCTTTACATCCAAGTTATTGAGATTAGCCTATAATTTTCATCTTCTTTGTGATTTTTTTTTTTTTTTTTTGGTCAGACCTTGGAATCAAAGTTTTGCTGACCTCATCATGGCAAAAAGATTTAGGTAGTGATCCCTCACCCCCACCCCCTGGTCTCTGAAACAGTATGAGTAAAATGATACATTATTATGTTTTATCTATAAACAATTAAATAAATTCATTAGTTAAGTGCTTTAGGTTTTGATCTTTTTTTTTTTTTTGAGAAGAACCCATTCAATTCATATTTAAAAAAAAATTCTTTTATGGTTTGTTAGGTTGTGATTTTAAGAAGTTAAAGAAATTTTGTTTTATACTTATTCCATTGGTGTAAAACTTTTCACAACAATATTATCTCACTATTATTTATGGACTATCTGTGAGATCTGTAGTGATGTCCCTTTTTCACTCTTGATGTGTTGAGCCTATGTTTTGTTTCCCCTTTAATTAGATTTATGACTGGTTTCATTTTTGCCATTTTTAAAATATTCTATATAAAAGAACTTTGACTGTAGATTTTCTCTACTGTATGATTGCTTACTATTTAATCAGTTCTGCTTTTATATTTATTTTCCCCCTTCCACTTTCTTGGTATTTATTAGGCTATTTTCTAGTTTTCTGTTATCTTAAATCTTTGTTATCACTTATTTTTCATTTTCATTTAAAGCACAAATTTCTTCTTAGAATCACTTTTTTCTATATCTCATAAATTTTTATATGTTTCAATATCTTTGAAAAAATATATTATGATTTCTACTGTTAGTTCCTTGGTTCATGAGCTTAGATTTTTGTTGTTTTATTCAAATACCTAAGCATTTTAAACAATTCTATGTTGTTAATTCTTATATTAATTTCTCTATTTGAAAATATTCTATTCGATTTTTCAGCCTTTATATCTTTTTGAAATTTGTGTTATTGCTCTTATATTTATATATTTTGTTAGGTAGTCTATGTGTGCTTGGCTTCGCAAAAAAAAAAAAAAAAAAAAAAAAAAAAAAAAGCCTGAATTACACTTGTAGGCTAGAGTGTTCTACGTCAATAAGCTTAAATTGTATTTCATATTCTATACTACATGAGGATTTTTTTTGCTTATCCTATTCTTACTAAAAGAAATGCATTAAATTGTCAATACTATATATTTATCTTTAATGTTCACCAACATTTGTTCTGTATATAGGAATTATATTATGAGGTGCATCAGAGTTTAAGACAATAAGATTTTCTTGCTTCATTGACTTCCTTTTCTAGTAATATGTCTTGCCTTAAATTCTTTTTAATACAAAAACAAGATTAAGTGCTTTCATTTGGTTAGCATTTGCAGAATATATCTTTTCCTAATCATTTTACATTTAAAGGTTCTGGCCTTTTCAGTGAGACACTTCTATTAGTATATATATATATATATATATATATATATATATATATATTTCCCCAGCTTGAAAATTGTTAGTATTTTATTTGGTGTATTTAGTTCATTGACACGTAAAATATAGTTGCATATTTATTTGGTAAAATCTATATTACTAACTTTGTTGTTTTATCCTCTGGTCTTCTTTCCATTATTTATCTTTTTCTGCCTTTTGGATTTATCAAATATAAGTTATTATTTCCTTTAGTCTTCTCCAATTTTTTAATATATATGTATTTTAAGTGGTTATCTTAGAGATTAAAATGTATATTCTTGCCTTAATGACAATCTTTCTTAATTCAACCTTAGTACTTCCCAAATGATTCATAAGTTCTACTTTTTCTGTCAACATCTGTCACTATGCTGTTTTCTTATATTTTGCTTCTGTATATGTTATACACCTCACAAGATAGCATTTTTGTTGTTTCAAGTAGTTAATATTATCTTATATTTATTCATATAATCATTTCTTACTTTTTATTCTTTTTTTTACATATTCTTCTGTGCTATCATTTTGAATCATTTTCTTTTAACTTACAAGGCATACTTTTAATATGCCTTGTACTGTGAGTTTCTTTTAAAACATAATCTCAACTGTTTTCTTTAAAATGATTTTGTTTCTATTTTTAGCAAATATAAAATTCTAAGGTGGTATTTATTTTTCTTTTAATAATTCATAAATATATTACTATTACCCTCTAACTTTTATAAGTTGTTCAAAAGTGTTGCTTTTTCTAAAGTAATACATTTATTGTTCTCAATTTTAGTCTGATTTTTAGCAGAGTTTGTCTACTGGTGTGTGTGTGTGTGTGTGTGTGTGTGTGTGTGTGTAAGAAGAAACAGTGAGGGAAGGAGAAAAGGGAGAGGGAAAAAAGAGAGGGAAAGAAAGAAAGAGGATACTTATATGATGCTTATATGATTATCCTACTTGGTGTTTAGTGTTATTTTCAATCTATCAATGAATCTCTTTTATTAGTTTCAAATTTGGGGGGATATTATTCAAAAATTTCCCCTTTCCATCTCTACTCATCTTGAAATTCACTATGGAGACTTTGACTATTTCCTATAGGCATTTTCTTCTCTTTTTCACTTTCTTTTTTTTTCCTTCACTTTGGATATTTTTCTATGGCTTTGTCCTTGAGTCCTCTAATCTCTTGTTTTTACTATGTTTCGTTAACTATAGTTAACCCAGATGTTGTATCTTTCATTTCTAGAATATTTGGTTTATTTTACAAATTCAAATTATCTAACTATCTTTTCATTCATTTGTTTATTTTGGCCACTTTTTTCCACAGTCTATTGGTATTCTTATAATTGTAATTCTAATGTTCTTAAATATGAACTTAAATATGTGGATAGTCTAAAGCTCTACATCTGTTGTTTAATTTTTCCTCTTGATTTTCAGATAAATCTTCTTTATTGTCTTTTAAATTGAATTTCTATGCCATGCTTTTATTGTGAGAGAAAAAAATAATTGTAGTATTGAATGTATGTTATTTTCCCCCAAAGAGGAATTGTCCTTTTTTTTTTCTTTGAAGATATTATGGGGAAAGATCATTTCAGTTTAATCAATAACTTCTTTGGTCACAGCTTGTCTGCATTTTTAGTTAGATTAGTTCAATTCTATTGCATCACTTACCTTGTCACTGAAGTTGTAGTAAATATCTGTCTCCTTAGTCTTCAAAAACACTCCAGCTTAATCCTGCTGTGTTCTGGAGTTAGCTGTTTAGACTCCAAGTTCTGTACAGCAGCAATTTCTGGCATATGTCTTGAGGAGGATACTAATTGTTGCAGAAACGTTTATCCCAAGTACCAAGAAATTGAGGGAAAAAATACTCTCTCCTCCTATCCTTCTCCTTTAGTTATGATTTTTCCACAGTTTTGATTAAAATTGAATGCATCTCTACTTCCTTAGTAATAAAATTTATGCCTTTCAGAAGGCAAAATTTAGGCCTTACCATCTTTAAAATCTATCAAGTATTTTATTTATTGATGAATTTTATCTCACTGGTACCATGAACAGGTAAACACCCTACCACTTTTATTGTTTCACCATTTAGCAAAGTTTCTGTGAGATCATACCTTTCAACCAGTTAGATCTTCAGCCTGCATGACAGCCTGCAAAGCTTTCACAAGTTCTGTTGTTTCCATTTTTCCATAGTGGAGTCAGTTCATATGTGTGAAGTATGATACGAATCCTTTGCTTAGAAATAGGATGTGCCCCTGTGAAAGAACCAGCAGTTCATAGCTTTTCTTAGAATGACTCTTCTTTGAGATTTCAGTTCACTTAAGTCTGTGTCCACAGTTTTCTGATGTTTCTGAAAATAGGATTTGGTGTTTTATTCCTTTTTTCTGCTTAGTTACTATAGGAGGAACTGGGACCTGCCCCTGTATATAATGCCTTTTCCCCTTCTCCTCTATTTAGAACTGACTTATCTAATTTTCTTATTACTGATAATTATATACATTTTTTAGGCTTTCTTATATTGAGAAAATTTCAAGTTTCTTTCACAGATGAACTTTTTAATGCAAAACAAATTCCTACAGAATGTTTTCTGACTTTTTTCCTTTTATCCTCTGTCCTCCATCTTTGTGTCAGAATGTTTTGTAGTTAGCAGAGTGAATTATGGGAATTTTATTGGAACTCACTTCTATGACAGACAAGCAGCAATAATTTTACTATCAATAAGCAAGACTGTGAATCACCTGCAGATACCACACTAACTCATACTGTGCTTTGACTTAGTCAGGTTCTCACTTGGATTATTAAAATGTTTAACACCACTCCCACAACAGCTGACATAATTCAGAATGGAAAGACAGACATAGTGATCTTAACTATTTACAGTTGTAGCACCTTAATTTTGTGAAAATTAATTAAATTTTATGAAAATATATGACCATGTGATTTTTTACTACAAATGGTCCCCAGTGGGGACCCTGAAATGCATGCTCTGTTAGCTTTACAGAAAGGCCTCCTTCATTAATAGCATGTTTATTATGTTACTATTATTAACATCATAATTTATGATGTCAACACATCATTACAATAAAAGAAAAATCCAAACCAATAGCACAAACAAGATTAATTCATATCAATAATGAGCTTTTTGCTCATTTGTCTTGTCCTTTATATTTGATAAAACGTCCAAAGACTATAAAGTTTTGGACATATATCATATTTAAATACTAAAGATAAATGGATTCTCCTGAAGAGAAAGATATCATATTATTGTGATCATGAAGTCCAAGTTTAAATGCCAGCAGCACAAATGTTTAACTAAATGATTCTGAGAAAAATTGTTAACGTTTTTGTGCCTTCCTATCCTCATCTATGAAATACACCCCTTTATCTACATGTATATATGTGTATATTGATGTATTTTTATATTCATTTCAATGTGTTTATCAAGAAGGCCTACCTATAATGTGTTACTTAATATTTATATTGTTACTTTTATTTGGAAATTAAAGAATATTCTCCTTCTTCTTTACTAGTGTTTCTGGTCATGTTTAGCATGGAAATCATAAAGCCTACAACTTTTTTCGAGAAAGTTTTTCGACAAAGCACACGTCATTAACCGCTCACAGGCTGTGGCATGCATAGAAGTCTGTGTGGGAGGAAGTATGTTGAGTCAAGGAGACCTGCCTGTAAAGACGCTGAGCCACATCTGGGAGAAAGTCACTTGCTAGCACTGTTCTCCTCCAGGCTGAAGCAGGTCCTGGGCTTCTTCCTTTCAGGTGGGCGCAATGTGTGTGACTGTAAATTGTTGCTTTTCCCTTTGCTCCGAGTAAGTGAAATCATGATGCCATTTAAAGAGAGAGTGATTTCCAAGATATGAAAGTGACAAAAAATGGAAACAGCCTTGATGACTTGCCTCGAGATAACTGATGATAACACTGGAGAGAAATCCCATAGTAAACATTAAATATTAGTGCTTAAGTTCTTTAGCTGGTTTATTTTCTGTATTTTATTGACTTGGCTTCTTCAAAAGAAGACACTTTCATTTTTATCCTCAGGTACATAATTTGTCAAAACACTCCATGGTATGCTAAGCACAGGCTGCTCTTTGTTAATAATGTGACATATTTGATTGGATACACGTTAAAATTCTTTTATGCTGATAAATTTAGGAACTAGATTAATTAATCTGACAGGCAACTAACTTCTAAATTTGTCTCAATATCTGGTTCTGACTGCAAAGTAGGGTAGTAAAATATTTGACACAGGTTGTAAATGGGGAAGTATATGCTATTTAATTTATAAATATATCTGGAGAGCTAGTGGATATATGTAACATAAGTTATATTTTTTGCTACTGTGCTCGATTAAGTCTGGGTGGAAGTAACATTTTATTTATGTTGTATTTTTGAGAAAGCTTATAAAAACTTATTTTGTAAACTGAATGATTAAAATAGGCTAAAAATATAGGTTATTCTGAATTAAGTGCCTCATAATAGGTGGTCTAAAAGTCAACCTGTTATCTCCATATTTGTACTCTAATTTATTGCTTGCAGCTTTGTCTCTTCTAAGACACTATGAGGTTTTGAGAATAGAGATGATGTTTTCTTCATTGTTGAATCCTTTCTGCTTAACATCATGCCACTTAATATATATTCGTTCTAATGACCTGTGCATATAGTAAGAGGGATATTTTGGTGACATTAAAGAGATGCTGAAATTGTTGGTAGGATACAAGCAGATATATCCCAGTTCAGTGGTGTCCTATCTGCCATCATTGTGAACACAAGCAGAGTTGGAAAGGTCACCTGTAAGGACACTAAATGGCTATATCAGACCAAAAGAATAGAATGCAAGGAATGAGAGTTCCAGGAGGAAGAAGTGACCGTGTGAGAGCTGGGGGATGTGTGCTGATAGACTAGACACTCTTTTAAGAACAAATATCAGGAAGGGGAAGGGAGGTAAGTTTGGAGAAGTGCTTATTTTGTCTCTACTGGGGACAACTTGGATTTGTTTAAATGATATTGAAAAGGAGTCAACAAAATGGAAGGATTCATGACTGGGAGAGAGATAAAATAATATGCCAAGGGCAAAGTAAGGGGTGGGATTTGGAACATAGGTCATGGGACACCTTTATAGGGGGAACAAATGAAGAATTTGACCAAATTCCTTTGCAGGTTTGATGGAAGTCAATGGATTGCTCTCACTTGCTGTCTGTAGCCTCCATGAACTAAGAGGTGTAGTCACCTGCAGGGAGTTCAGGGAAGTCAAGGGATTAAAATTATGAGGGTTTTTATGAAGATCTTAAATAGCCCCATTGGAAAAAGAGGGCTGAATAGAGGAAACTAAGGATAATTGAGCAGAATCAGTAATACCTTGAGAGTGGGAGTGCACCCTGGATGAAACTTTGATCTGTAAGTCAGTGTGATTTTCTTCAAGCCTTCCAGGCCTAAGTGGAGAAAATATGGAAGAAGGCAGGCCATAGTGATGCACGCTATTAAGGAACTCTAGGGTTGCACTTTTGTGGAGAAGAAATACTGATAAAGAACAACTTTTATGTGAGAGCAGAAAGTATAAAAGGCTGTGGTCAGAGAAGATGTGTTTGCATTTCACATGATGAGGGCTAGCTTTTGACAAAGAGTAAAAAGTCGAAGAGTCTGCAGGGAAAGGTGTTGGAGATGAGGAAGCTGATGAATTAAGAGGATGCATATGATGTTAAAACTATCACCCATGCACCTACTGAAGTCTGAAGGGTATGGTGGACGTAGGGTGAGAAAAACTGAAGCAATGTGCGGAGGGAGGGCTTGGATAATGAGACTGGAATGTTGGTTGGTGGCATGGGGTAACAGAGGAGAGCCACACAGCATGAACTTCAGAGGGAAATGAGGTCTTACTGGAGTCCAACAAACAAATGCTTGTGGAGAACTGCAGGGGAGGTTGCATTAGTGGTGAGCCCTTCTGCAATGCACACTCCTCTCTTGTGTTGCCATAGTGGCAGGTAGGTGTGGTTAGGGGCCATGTCATGTACAGAGCACAGCAAGAGTATGCGTTGATGCATTGTGTCCAAATCAGGATGTCCAGTCCCATCTAGAACACCCACCAGCACAGCTGTGAGGAGTCCTGATCTCTTGGTAAGGAAACCTTTCATGTTCAAGTGGGACTTGGCTGACTGCATACAGACTGCCTTTCTGACCTATACATTCAATGGGGGTGAGATGGGGGATAAGGATACCTGAACTAAAGCAGTGGTCGCACAAAGGGAAAGCAGATGACAGCCTTGAAAGGAAGCATTTTAGAAGTTAAAGAAAATGCAGCATCTTCTAAGATCCTTCCTCCAACAAAAGCACCAGGAAGGAGCGCTGGCTCTACCTGGAGATAGTGGAGCTCTGTCCAGAGCTAATGGAGCAGCGTGACTCAGTGGATGCACCCAGGTCCCAACTTTGCAGTCACTCAGAGTGGACACTCTGTGGCTGTCTGTGAGTCCTCCCCTTCTGTGAGTGGGCAGATATCAGAGGCTATGTGACTGTGAGGCTGTGTGGCTGTGTGGCTATGTGACTGTGTGGCTGTGCTGGCTAAGCTGGCTAAGCTGGCTTCCTGCAGCAGCGAGAAGGTCTGACTCATGGGTATCAGGTCTCCTCTGACTAATGTACTAATGTCCACCTGCTGACCCTCTGATTGGAGACTGGGCCATCGCTTGTTCTCCAGCAGATCATTCAAGGCAACAATTGCCATTTCCTGGGACACAATGCCAGGTGAAAGCGTTCATTGTTGCAACAAGAATGACACAGTAATTTAGGTATGGGAATGGGATTTATTCAACCTGCTCATTTCCTAAATGGGTTCAAATTATAATGGTCTCTTAAAGGACAAAGATTTAGAAATGCTCATTCTTTTTCTTATTTTTTATTGGGAGGAGAGTAGGAGATCTGGTGGTGGTAAGCATGGAAGGAAGGGGAGGGGGGGCTTTCCATTTTCCTAGCTATGAATTAAAATGACTGAATCAGAGTGCTATGTCTACAGGAAGAGGGAACAAGAAACATGACCTTTCTGACAGTGAGACCCAGAAGGTTCTGTGTTTCTCAGACAAGTCCAAGCTTTTCCCTGCTTTAGACGTTCTTCTTTCTTTCTCTTTTTGCCCCAAGGAGCCACTGTATGTGATGGAGTTGTCAGCTGAAACCTCCTTGTTACCTCCTTGATTCAGAACCCAGCACAATTCCCTGTATGGTGGGAAGGGCAGTTGGGGCTTGATTTGGGATTCATTAGCCATAGTGAACTGTTTTGCAAATGTTTTAGGTTCCCACAATCAAAAGCACAGTGGGCCAACTACTTTTTTTTCTTCTCTGTTAGACTTCTGTGTATTTTAAGGGAAATAGAATCCATATGTTTCTGATTCGTCTATACTAACGCATCAAACAGGATTTGTTAAAGCTCGTTGATGTGCCGGGTGCCTCTTGAGTCATTTTCTTGTGACTTTTAAGGTATTTTATTTTCCAGAATTAGGAAGTTGCTTTTTATGAAATTTAAATGAGCTTGATTCCCCATAGGTCTGATTTGGGTCAGAATTTTGAATGATTAGAATGAGTTGGTAATACATTTTTCAAAGGGATTCCAGTTCAAGAAATAGCTCTATATTATCCATAAAATTGCCTAAAACTCAATTAGTTGGAAGATACTTGAGAGGAAAAGAAGACAAAAATAATATTTCATGCAAAAGCATATTTTATTGCTGAAAATGGAGAATTATTTCTGATTAAATAACTACCTGCGCTAAATTAACCTACAATGAAATAAAATAAAACACCAAATAAGTCTGTGGTGAGTATGAAATATAATCCTATTAGTAAATTGTTTATAATTTTATGGACCTAAAGTGAATTTCACATAAATATTTTTTTTCTAAGACTGCCTACCAAGAACATTAAGAGAGCATTCTCAAGGAACAAAACTTTTTTGGGGGAACAAAACTGTTTTGATGGCTTTAATGCCTCTTCGTTTTTTGTTTTCAGCTGCAGAAATTTAAACTAAAACCATTGAAATGTGTAACTGAAGAGCCATCTCCTTTCCTTTCCTTCTGGGTAGAAATCCCATGTAGGGTCTGATGGAAAAAAACACCTTAAACTCTGAGTCTTTGTAGCTGTTTCTCCTTCTGCCTAGAATGATCTTCCTAGATCATTGCAAGTTTGGCTTCCCTATCATTTCCACACAGAGGGTAGTTCTACTGTTCTGGCTATTGTGGCTCTCTCCTTCTCAGGAATTCTCTATTCTAATTTCCTGTTTGGCATTTCTCATAGGAATTTGCACTATATCTGAAAGCAGGTAATCAGGGAATGGGGATACCAGGACTGTTAAGAAGAATCAGGTGTATTAGTACTGGTACTCATGTAGTGCATTCTCGAACTCAGCAAAGACTGAGTGCGTGCCCCTAACAGGGAGTTAAGGGTTTAGGTACACTTTACATGCTTTGCTGTTCTGAGTGGGCTATCGTTGGTAGTACTTGGTCTGCAGTGGCAAAGATCACATGAGGAAAGCTCAAGGAGAAAATGGGTTGCGTACTAGTAAACAGTCAGTCATGGGTTGTTTATCTTGACCTTGAGGCTGTATTTCCTTAGGTCACTATGCTTCAGCAAATTCCAGCTTACTGTGCTTCACCTGGTCATCTTACTCCATATCCAAGTTACTGATTATGACTTTTGTGCATTTAATATTTCCTTTCACCACTTGGGCTCTTAATCCAGCCCTGTACCATAATGCCTAAGATGCTGTTGAGCAAATGGCAAACACTCAATCAATGCTTACCGCACTCAGTTGCAATCATTTATTCAACAAATACCTATTGACACAGACCACCTATTGATGGGTATTCTATTTCAGAACAGGTCAGTTAATTTCTTAGAGCTTTGATGGTTGTGTTCTCAAACAAACTGTGCTTTGCCACACACACACCTCGTATGAATTTTAGGAATTAACTGTGAGTGTATATAAAGGTGTCATTTGGGGGGCATTTTTCTCATGAAGATATTAAATCTTCCAATTTGTGAACACAGGTATTTTCCCGAGTATTTTGGTGTGACTAAATTTCTTTTAGTAGTACTTTGTAATTTCATAAGAAATTAAAGAAACTCAGAAAAAGTAAATGATATCAGAAAATAAGAACTAAATATTAGGGTCCAAACTTCCCATTTTCAAAACTAATTACAGAGTAATAGTCACATGGGGGTGTATCACATGCACACACACTCTCGTGCACATGCACACACATATACTTAATAGAATAGATCTTAGAGTCCAGAAATAATAATCTCTCACATTTCTGTTTAGTTATCTTTGAAGAGAGTGCACAGTCAATTCAGTGGGGGAAGAATAATCTTCCAGATGGTGCAGAACAACTGGATAGCATCAAGGTAAAGAATGGAGTTGGACTGCTACCTCCTGTCAAATACAAAAATGGAACCAAAATGATTCAAAAGCCCAATTGTTAAGAATTAAAACTATAATTTTTTATGAAGACCTGCACAAGTAATTTGATTATGGACTTAAGTCATTTCTTAGATATCACACCAAAGCATGGGTAACAGAAGAAAAGTAAATTGAAACTTACTACAATTAAGATTGTTGTATTTTAAAGGATTCTAATCAAAAAAGCAAGAAGGAAACCCACAGGAGAAAATATTTGCAAATCACATGTCTGGTGAGGAATAAATACACAGAATATGTTAAAAAATCTGACAGCTCAACAGTAAAAAGGTTAAAAAGCTGGGTTAAAAAATGAACAAATGGTAGAATTTGAATGGATGTTTCTATAAGGAAGATAGATGAATAGCTAATAAATACATGAAAAAGCACTCAATGCTACTAGTTATTACAAAATGCAAATGCAAGTTACAAGATACCACTCCACATCTAGTAATACTAATTTTTAAAAAATGAAAGATGACAATTGTGGCCAAGGATGTGGACAGGTTGAAGCACTTGCAAATTACTGGTTGGAATGTAAAATGATAGTTGATGTAGAAAATACTTCAGTGGTTCTGCAATAAAACTAAACATGAAATTATATGATCCAGCAGTCACTCCTACGTATGTACTCAAGTGAACTGAAAACATGTACACAAAAGCTTGTACATAATATGTTGATAGCTTATTATTATTAATAACCAGAATGTAGGCACAACCCAAACTTCTATCACTGAATGTTTATAATAACAGGATGTTGTGATAATATTTATAACAATGGAATATTATTCAGTCATGAAAAGAATGAAGTACTGAGAAGTTATGCTAAACCATGGTTGGACCTTGAATACTTGGCTAGTGAAAGAAAACAGATACAAAAGAACACATTTTGATATGATTCTACTGATATAAAATGTCCAGAATAAGCCAGCACGTTGAAACAGAAGTATATTAGTGTTTGCAGTCTGCAGAATGTGAGCATTGGGGGAAGAGGGGATTACTGATCATGGACAAAGTGGTTCTTTGGGTGCAATGAGAAAATGTTCTAGCGTTAAAAGTTGGTGATGCCTACCCAATTTTAGAAATATACTAAAAACCACTGAATTGTTTACTTTAAAAGGTGCATTTATGGTATGAGTGATAGCTAAACATTTAACTGGCTTCATAATTATTCAATATTTTTTGTTAATATTTCATTCTTTTTGGAAGAAATCTTAAAGAAGATGTTTGTCTTGGGGGTTGATCCTACTCATTGTTCTTTTTTTTTCCCTTTTGCTTTCTCATTGCTTGACAATGAAAGAGAATGGCCTATAAAACTACTTCCTTAGACTGGAGTGATATTCGAGAAATGAGCTGTGGAGATCAGTGTGTTATTTTCTTTCAATAAAAAGCTGGAAAAGCTGGCAGATGTCTTGGGAAGCATGATCCTTTTTGTTTGTTTGTTTTCTTTTGTTTCCCTTAATAGCAATGTTTGTCTTTAGATTCAGAAATCTGTAAGTTGACATGTAACACTCTCTTAGTTGGGGACCATGATCAATTTGAGTGGTCAATACACTTACAGTATTGTGTACTCTGCAATGTTGAGGAATTGGGCATCATTCATGTATTCAGTGGTTAAACTTTCTGAGGTAAGCAAATAACTAAGAAAGAAATTAGAAGAAACTGAGACATAAGTGATCATTGGGGAAATGCACTATCCTAGATAGCAAAGCAGCTGAAGACTTGCCCAAGACAAGGCTAGCAAATAAGATAGAAACCAGAATATGCAGGAGTTTTAAAAGCAGGTCAAGTTGCTTAGAGCTTGTTCCAAGGACTGGCAGAAACCACTAAAGGGTTTTAGGCAGGAAATGGTCTAATTGGATTTGCAGTTTTGAAAGGAAATTCTGTTTATATGTGTAGTGATCATTTAATTTATTATACAATTAAGGAAACCTCAGAGAATATAAAGAACTACAACTACTAGTTATGATGAAACTACAGGTATAAGTTCTGGTTTTTCTGCTAGCCCATGCTAGGTCTTCTGAACTATGCAATGGACTAAAACTGGCAAGAAGATAAATGGAGAAAAATGATGATGGTTGAGGTACATATAACCACTCAGCACCAAGAAGATCTGGTATCAAGATTTACAGAGCTGGTTCTAGGACAGCTTACCCTGATTCTTTTTGACTCATTAGAAATCTGGTCTAATTTTATATTTTCATGCTGATTTATTTGGAGAAATGCCCTAGAAACTTCCCTTCTAAGGTAAGATGTTCAATGATGCCTGGTATGGGAGGGGTTGTAAGAAGTTTTACAAACTGCCTTGTTGGAATCTGGTAATCTTGATAAATTAAGGAACAATATGCTTGATGTTCCAGTATGATAAGATCTGATGCCAATGGAAGTTGTGGAGTTGATTGAATGCAATCAAGGAAAGTGTGACATTTTTGGAGAAAATTTCTTGTGTTATAAGTAATCTACAAAATGCCCATTATAGTTTCTAGTATAGGGCCTGTTCTACTTTGGCATGAAATATGTAATACCTTTTGGCTCAGTGATACCTGACTCCAGGTACAGATTTTTCTTAAAATAAATAAATGAACTCTGTCATAGTGAAAGCGGCAACAAGGAAATGAGGACACCAAGACTGGCAAGAAGCTGGTTTATTAGTACTGGGGCTGACTTAGTGGATTCATGTCAAAGACTGAATACCCCTAATAGGCAGTTAACAGTTTATATACACTTGGCAGGCTTTGGTGTTCCAAGGTGGGGTGGGGGTGGGGGCTATCATTGGTGGTAGTACAAGGGCTGATGTGGCAAAGACGAATGAGGAAGATTCAAGGAGAAATGGGGCTGCAGTCCAGTAAACTGAGTCATTCAGTCATGGGTTCTTTTTTCAGATAGTTGTTTGTCTAGACTCTTAGACTTTATTTCTTAGGTTACTGGGCTCAGCAGACTTTATCATGCTTTCACCTGGTCATCATACCTCAATAGTAGTAGAGATTTCTGTGTTGTCTTTTAGAAAAGAATGGTTGTAAGGTCAAATACAATTTAAATAATATTGGCAAGAAAATAAAGGGGCACCTATGTATCATGTGAGTGTGTTTGTGTGTGTGCGTGAGAGAGAGAGAGATTGTGTTGGGTGTGTGTGAGAGATTACGTTTTCATAGATATATAGCTTGCCTCCACAGATAAGTTACATCACTGTCATTTTTCTTACTTATTCTAAGTTATTCTAGGTTGGACTTGGCATTGACTATTTTAATTAAATTCTATCTTGCATCTTCAGATGAAATATAGACAGCAACTCACTCAACATACAGCTCAGATAGTAGAGGATCATGGGAACCACACCAAGTTTGTTCTCCGTACTTTCCTGTAAAAGACCCTCAGCTTTGTTTTGTTCTTCATCCCTCATTTTTACTTTGGTATAGCTGCCCTTTACCCTGATCTCTGGGTGGGACATTAGAAATGTGAAAGAAACTGTCTATATTGCGAAGATGTGTTTATGGACCTTGAGTTGAAGCAACTATATCTGTAGAACAAATACTGTTACTCTTCATGCTTAAAAATGAGAGAAACTCAGGCATGGAAGAATACAGCAAAAAGTCCTAACTGTAGGTTGAAAGGATAATAAGAGACATTTGTCCCTCAGTCTAATGTTGGAGACATTGCTTTGATGCCAGAGGTGTTGGCGATGAGTGTTTCCAAAGTCCCACTGTGGATATTGTTGACATGTGTTTAACAAACTTCCATGGTTGAACTTGGGAATTGCAAAGGTTAGTTTCTCACATTGGGATATACAAAAACCAGCTCCATTTACCTTGCACTTGAAACTGAAATGGAGCTGACCAGTTGAAGAAAAATCCTCTAGCATGCTGAAATTAGATTTGTCTCCTATTACTTTGCTTAAAGTTTGCAGCTGCTTGGGAAACTTTGCAGCTGAGAATTATTATTTTCTTTCATATTAAGCAGAAAACTAACTTTTCGTTACATTTAATTATAGTGTCCCCCTGCTCTAGAGCACTAGAAATGGTTGCTATCCCTATGGTATGAAAAAAATCATGTATGATAATTACTTCCAAACTTCTTAAACAAAAATTTCCTACTGTCACCTATTTATATTTCATCAATTTAATGGCTCCAGAATAAGGACTTGCCACTGTTTAAAAATGGCCTCTGTCCAGCAATTTATAATTCACAATCAGAAGACAATTCCCAGGGCTCCTTTTGATGCTGAAAAATTCTTCAATATTCTAATTCTTATGATAATCCTTAACTAGGATTCTTTCTTATTAGTACTTGAAACCTGCTAAGAAGTAAAGTTTTCTTTCTTCCTTCTAAAAACATTATTTTATCCCTAGTATTATATACTAGGAATAAAATATTCTTGTTCTGAAATTATGTGCAAAAGTGAGGAAGAAGTCTCCAACCAACAAGCCACATTTTCAAACCACATTTAAAACAGCAGCAGTTTTAAAATGTGGTTTCTGCCATCCTGCCATCCCTCAGGTTCTTAGCACCCAGGTGTAGCAGTTGACAGTCAAATACAATTTAACAACAGGGTTTTGTTTACAAGGAAAATTAACAGGGAAAACAAAAAGTCCTCAAGACCACAAGTGACCAGTTATCTTACCCCAGTCACCATTTTCAGTCTTAAAGGTCCCAAAGACACATGTCCAAGATGGTGCCTTTTGCCCTTCCAAACTGTGGCAGGCTCTGCAAAGTCCAGTCTTTCTCCAGCATCTTCTCTATGCTTCTTTCTCCAGTGTTCTGTGCTGCTTGGCTTTTCCAAGTCTCTTCAAACTTCTACAACAAATGCTGATTCCAAGTCAGCTTTTCAAATCCCTGGCCATCTCCAGGTAGCAGCTAACTCTTCCAGGGGGCTTCCGCCCAGCCTGGCCACAGGCTCCTTACTGTCCCACCATTCTCATGTCTTGCCTTCCCAAAAGTCTCTCAGTTTCTGCTCCCTTACTTTCTCTCTCTCTCTTTTTCTTTTTTCTCCTAAAAGCCAAATGCTCCAATTTCCCTTTATACACCCTCTTGGTGATACATTTTCTCTTCCCCACCCAGGATTTGCAACAAAGTAAAAGGCCCCTTATCCTGTTTAGTCCATCTTTACCTCTGTTTCTCAGATAATGGCATCAATGCCTAAATTTTAATACTGCCCATATTGGGGTCCCGGCTTCAGTTCCAGGAGTCATGCAAAGTGAAAAGTTTTATAGTCAAGAGATGAATGCCTTAAAGAGTAGATTCTGAAAGATCTAGTCTTGAAAGTTTTCATTGGTTCATTTAAAATTGGGAGTTTCTGAGTCTGGTCACTTGTTAGAGTCACAGCCAACGAAGCAGAAGAAAAAAAAAATCTCTGGCTTCACACTAATGGTATTTCATTCACAAAAAAGAAATTGTGCCCTGAGATTTAATTGAGTGGTTCCAGGGCCATGCCAGCAGAAAATCAGCTGGTTGGGCTCCTATATAAACATGATGACATGTTGAGGGTGGTGTTTACTTTTCTCTAATTAAAGCAAATTAGAAATTCCATTACATTTCTGTGAATTTTGACAACAGCATGCCCTGGAAATTGCTCATGGTACTTCTAGGGCAAAGCGTTCCTTCACTCAACATTCATTTGTTGCCTTAAGTTTTAAATTTATTCCAGGCACTAAGTGTTTAAGCCGGCTCTGAGACCTTGGGTTTTTCAGGATCATTAAAAATGGGACTGGAGAACAGAGTGGAATTTAACCCAACTGCCTGTGATGACATTATATGTTTTTAGTCTTCATGATGTTTTTCATTGGGTTGGGTGAATATCCTAATTCCCTCTTCTCCATCACTTCTATCAGTTTACATAATACTGAAGCAAAGAGACAAATTCTCCCATAAGTTTGGCAGCAAGAGATTATTGTAGGACCCTTTGTAGGATCATCCTATTACCAGAAAGAACTGAGATGCTGATTAAAAGAGATCAACTACAAAGCAAACATCTAAACCTTTCTCATATAATGATTTTAAGCTTCAATTTGACAATCTGTAAAATCTTGTAAGATTTTATTTTTCATCAATGATAATCCTGTCTTAAATTTGTAAGCCAGGTAGCTGATATGTCTGAGTGTTGATGTTTTTTTAAAAAGGTAATGATTATGTCACTTCATTAAAATCCCGTTTAGCAAATAGCACATTTAAGGCAAACAAAATACACGAAACTCACTGAAGCACCATTCATTTCTGAAATCATATTTTATTGACTAGACTCTTTTTTTCATTTACTATTTCAAGGCTAAATTTTAAGAGCCAGAAAAAATCTTGTAAGGTTATTCTCAGGGATCTCTACCTCAGTGTTGCTGACAGAGGCATTCAGATAAATTCACTTAAGGTTTAGAAAAGCATTTCAATTTTTGCATATTCCTCTAAATGAAGACTTAACTCTGGCTTTTGATGAACTCATTTTTGGAGATTTTGTCAAGGTTAGAGATGTGAATGAAGGAAACCTCGTGAAATTCTTGGTATGTTCTGAGTCTTCTTAAATGCAAAGGTCAGATCTGTGGTTGTAAGGAAAACAGCATTGTTTTGGAAGCTGTGGCCCACAGTGGAAGAGGCGATCAAGTGTTTTCTTGATACTTGTGATTGTCAATATTGTTGAGACATTTTTAAAGCACAAATCATACATTGATAACAAAATTCAGCTGCCAACTCTAGCTTAAACTGGGTGGGGATTTTTCTAAGAAGTTCTCTCTTTTATCTGACCATTTTGCTCTATCTCAAGTGCATTGGAGAGAGGAATAGGAATAACAAAATGGGATGAATTTTTAGTCAATTAGATTTGTAAGTGTTGCAACCAGTTGAATGATGCTTCTGAGGAGAATAGCAGAGAGAGGGAGATGAATGGAATTCGGGGACTGAAATTTCTTTATTGTTCTTGGTTCTGTCTTGTGCGGCCAAAGACAATCAAAAATTGTCTGCAAATAAAATCCAGCCTCAAGGAAAGACATCCTATTCCTCCCCCAAACCCAGCCCACCTGTTTGAACAGTCATGGAATTTCTCTTTCGCCTAAAATGAGCTATATACAGTCAAATATCTCATAAAATGGGGCAAGGAGTTGTGAAATAACAGGAGAGAGTATTTAAAGGTCTGACTTAAAGAAAAGTGCCCAGATGAATTTGACCAATTGGGGTCAGTTAAGCCTCCCCTGACACCCACCATTAGTAATATTTTCCATGCACTAAGTAAAACAATGGAAACTTCATCACATCTGGTTGAGTCTCCAATACCTATGCAACTTGTAATGGTTTTTGAAATCTTGATATGAAACAGCACCGTGGCACTCAAGGAGAGACTGTTAGTGAGCACGGCAGAAACGCTTGTTCCAAAACATTGACAAGTTGCTTGTTGCTTCCCTCTGGTTCATATTGCTGTATTATTTCATCTTGATCCAAAGGGAATTTAGGGTTATTCCTTCACCCTCTTTCTTCTTCTATCTTGAGAGTAATTATTAGTAAGCTTCCAGAGAAACTGTCTTGTCTTTTGGGGTGGAGGAGGGCACCACATTTTTCCATTGACAAGTTTTGGTTGGCTGGATGAGTTCTCTTGAAGGTGGAGAAAGGAACTTTAGGAGACTGATTAATTCCAAGAAATACTTGCTGCCTTAAAGAACCAGTTCTCATCTCACATTTTATATATGTGCTTTAGATATTTAGAGAAAGCAGGGTACTGGATAATCCAAATGTCCTTTGACCACATCTGTGATATTAGCACAAAAGAAGAATGATATCCCAAAATACTCACCCCTGTTCTCTTTGGATAGAATCAGTAAAAATGTTCTTATAAGCTAAGGAGCTAAAATTAAAAGAGAACAGGATCCCTTTCTGTTTTGTTCACTTTTCTGTCCCCACCATCAAGGAAATCATGGTGATATCCCCATTGAATATATTTTTTGGATGTCTGTTACCTAAGTTTTCTTACTTTGAAACCAGTTCCAACTGTAGCTTGCGGTGTCAATTAAGTTATGTCATATTGCCATTGACAAGCATATGGGAGTAGGAATCGAAAGTACTAGTGTTATTTCTAAATTAGTAATAATAATAATGATAATAATGATGATGATAAGCATATACTGGGGTGGTATTCTGTGTGCAGGCTCTGTTTAACCATTCTACATGCATGACCTCACTTTGTACTCAAAACAGCATTATCATGCATACCATCATTGAAGAGCTCCAATTTTGAAAAGAAGAAACAAGTTAACCATCTTGCCCAAGATCACAATAATCTGAACCCAGAACCCTCTCTTAAGCAGAATGTTTTACAATTAAAATCATTGTTTGTTTTTACACAAACAGCTTGTACCTTAGTTACCACTGTTACAGGATTAGCACAACTATGTCTGCACAGATGGGGACATCCAGATGTTTGTGGACAGAGTGACCAGTGTAAGTTTACAAGAGTTATTTGACTATTTTCTAGACATTAAATTATCATCAGAGGCCATAGGACTTGGTGGTCAAGACAGAGATGATTGCTATCTTCCATTTTACCACCATTCAAAATTTATAGCATTGGTGACAGGTAATATTTTTCAAATCTATTGAGGAAATTTTGAGGTGTAAACTTAAGGCAAAAAGTAACATATAGTGAGATGTCTGCAAAAAAAAATCCTTCTGTGCTAAAACTCTATTTTTAGATTCCATCGATGCCAGTGATTTTCCATTTCCTTCTTAGGAAGAATTTCTTTCATTTTCTTACATGCTTGCACTCACATAAGTACACACATGTATTCATACACAGAGCCACAGTATATATGTGCATTCACATGCACATATGTGTGCAGCAGATCATCATATACATGCTCACATTCTCATATGTGTGTATATTCACATGGATCCACACATACATTTGCTTGCCCACACACTCATGCACACTCACAAGCCAACTTCCATATGACCTTATAACAGTGTGCTAACTGCCTATCATGGCAGCAGGCATGGGATTTGATCTTTGGCAGCAAACCCAAGATCTCAGGTTTATAAGGTAAATTCCATGCCTTCATCTGAGCAACTTGAGTTGAGAATGGAATCCTCCCCCCACCTCTTACCAGAAGAGAGAATAAAGATACTAAATAATACAACATCAAGGAGTTGACAGGAACAGTAGCTCAAAGGTGATACTTTGATGAAGTGATAGAATTTAAGGACAGGGTTTCTCACGCTTGCTCTGATGACCTTTTACATGGATTTCACAAATGAGTTATTTAGATGAGGTAATGCCAGTTTAGAGTTATTTGTATATTGAACTTTCCCTGAATCCTTTAATTGGTGAGAATTGCTTGGACAAGATGCTTAGGGATCGAGTAAAGACAGGCAAAGTATTCTGTCTTAGAGATAGGCTGTCACCAAATTTACCAAAAATATTCAACCAATTCTGCACAAAATATTAAACATGCAACTGTGCACAGGTTATGCCAGAACGCCTTTCTCTCTGGGCATCAGATTTTAACCTACTCACCACATGTACAAGTGATGTGCCTTCATTTTCCATCTGAAATAAACAAGTGAGAATAGAAGATCCCTCTTCTTTTGAGCCATATTGTCCATTGACATGTGTTCTAAATCCCCTTCCTTCCAGCTTTTGCCCACTTTTCTAGACAATGTAACATTTTCCTTCTCCAGGACTGGCTGTTTTATAGACATAACATGAACTGGTGTGTGTGTGTGTGTGTGTGTGTGTGTGTGTGTGTGGTATGCTGGATTTAATCTTTACTGTCAAATGACCATATGTCTGCTTTCCTTGGTACTGCCAAATTAAAATTCATGACTACAGATTTTCCTTTATCATATAAATTTGGTCTCTAATCTGGACCATACATTTATCAGTATGAGTGTGTGCATGCTGGGACAAGGGAGGTAGGCAATTGTTTGTTACAAATAGAAACATTGCCATGTAAGGTGATTCCAGTGAGTCCCTCCCAGTGCTTACTTTCATCATCAGTGTCTCAGGTTCCTCACATACAGTCTCATATTCTGTCTTCTAAAATATTCAGCAGGTTTCTTGGACTTTGAAGGACAGAGAGCATCAACTTGACTGGATATCTAGGGTCACACCCAATTTGGGGGTCCGTTAGTATGGGGTAGGCTCACTAACATTAGAATCCTTGGGAAAGCAGGGTATGGGGAAACATGCCCTGAAGTTCATTGCTGGTTTCAACAATCTGTGAGGCTACACGCTGGTATTCCGCTCACATATTCTGAGGTGTAAGGGGTTATTTTCCCTATCTGCTTTGCTGTGTTCATCTATGTATGAGGCAGGTTGAAATCTGCAAGGAGCTGTACCCACACAGTAGCAACTATAGCACCTGAAGTGATAGGCTAATAAGCATGCAAATATAAGCAAGCAGATTGAACATTGTTAGGTATTTGTGTACTTACTTATGCCACTTTATGATCTTGTTGAATCATCAGTTTGGTAATTTTGTTTATTGGGCTTCCTGGAAGTTTGTCATTAAGCTCTAGACCCTTGACATATGTAACTTCTATTGGACTCAAGATACATAAAGCATCAATTAAGCAAGTATCTGGAATGCAAGGCATTAAAGGCTTAATAGCTGAGTAACACAAGTATAGGTTTCCTTCAATCTAGTAATTGGCATTTTTTTTGAGGAAGTGATACATGATACATGGATACATTGAACAATGAATATTAACCAATGAATGCTTAAGCATATAACAAAGCTAGTGAGAAACAACAGTTGAGTGCCATAGAGAAGTAAAGGCACAAAGGAGGATGAGAAGCAGGTATTCTGTACTGACAACACTCTTTACTGGGAGGAGAGATGTGTCATCAACTGGAATAGCCTGTAGGTGGACAGCATCTGATCTAGACCTGGACACTTGGAGGGTTAAAGTGGGAAGAAAGGGGAGAAGGGCCAAGGACAACCAGCATGGACAATGGCATTTCACTTGTGGAGTTAAATGGTGAGCAATGTTGATAAGACAGCTTGATAATGTTACTAATTATGGGAAAGCAGCATGGGGACTTGACTCCAGAGAACTGTGGGATGGTGGGCTTCCTGCAGGCAGGATAACACTTTTCACATCTGGGGACATGAACACCATATTTCAGGAAATTAAAAGACTGAAGGTCAGATATGGCAACATAGTCTGCAAGAGGCCGACAGTTAAGAAAACTACTCACAATAATCATCGAAGTACAGGTGTCCCTTTGTATAAGTAAGTAAGTTTCTTTGGGTAGATTCCCAGAAGAGCTATTACTGGGTCATATATTGCAGCACTATTTATAACTGCAAGGACATGGAAGCAAACCAGATGTCCCAAAACAGATGAATGGATGAAAAAGATATGGTATATATACACAATGGAATATTACTCATCAATTAAAAATGACAAATTTGAGGAATTTATGGTGACATGGGCATACCTAGAAGAAATCATATTAGCAGAAACAAGTCAGAATAAAACAGAAACGAAATGGTTTCACTAATATGTGGGATATAGGAAAAGCAAACAAAAGGCCAGTAGGAAAGGTCCGAACAAGCTAACAACAAAACTAAGGTACACAACTGGAGTGGGCGGGGGGGGAGATGGGAGGGAGTGCTTTGGGAGGGAACATGGTGGGTGATCCCCGGGGGATACAAAGATATATATATATTAAATATATATATTTAATATATAAAAATATATAATAATAATAAAATATATAATATTTTATATTATATATTTATAATATAATAATATAATAAAATATAATATAATAATAATAAAATATATAATATTTAATATATAAAAAAGAAAATTACTTATCCAGAGACAGGAAAGGAAAAATCATGTTAGTATGTCATAAAATTCAAATATCCATATGTTATGTCCTCTTAGATCATCAAACGTTATCACACTTTCCTTTCCTTGGTTTATCTTCCCTTTTAAAAGATTACAAGGCATTAAAATAAGGCAATACAGAAGAAAGTTCATACACACGCTTTATGCTGAAATTCAGATCAAGAGGATTTCAGTTCTCTGTTGCTGTGACTTTATTGGGAATAAGGTCAGCTCAATAGCAGGTTAAGATAAATGAGTAAGAAGCTGTGTATGTATAAGCCGGACCCAGAAACAAGCTTCTGAGGATGGACAAAGACTGCCATCTCTTTATTTTTACCTTTTCTGCCCTGCCATCCTTGTAAATATGCATTGCTTTTCTTCAAGTCGAATTGCTTTGATCCTGCCTTAGAAAATTCTAGAAGATAAGCAGAAACCAAAGCAACTAGACTAAAGGGCTGTATTTCAAGAAACCAGATAAAGTGGTTTCATCTTCAAAAGATCACAATTTTACATGATTCCAGGGTCCTGAACTCACTGCATTCTGGGTCAGCTCTACCAAGACTGGTTTGAATCCCAGAGTAAAGGGATCTCAGTCTCAGTTGCACAGAAGCCAGTCCCAGTATCAATGGGGACCTTCATGAGTAAGGTGGCAGCCAGAGGATGAGATTGGAGCATCCAAAATATTTGACCCATAGTAAGTTGCTTATTAGCTATTCACTAAAGTCAGATCTTTAAAGACTTAACCTCATGACTGTAGATTTCATGAGTGATGCTGCCTTAGTTACCTCTTATGCTTAACAAATGCTCCTGATATTTCACTGTGTAGAATGTTTATTCTTTCAGTTTCCATATGTCTGAAACCCAGGTGTAGCCTTGTTGAGAGCCTCTGGCTCAGAGCTTCTTATGCAAACAGCAGGTCAGCAGGAGCTGTAGTTAATTTAAGACTTCTTTGGAAGACATTCTGCTTCCAGAACTTCTCTCGTGACTGCTAGCAAGCCCAGTTTCTCATGAGCTACGGGCCAGGACCATCAACCTCTTGCCATGTGGGCTACTTAGGGAAGCTGTCATTGTAACAGCTTGCCTCCCCCAGAGTGAGAGTTTCACCAGAAAGAGAACAAGGGAGAGAGGTAGAGTGAAGAAGTGGTATTTTTGTCACCTGATCTCTGCTGACGCAGGTCATAACTTTTGCCATATTCAGTCTGTCCAACCCATACACTGGAGGGTAGGACTCAAGGGCCTGAACCAGACAGGGGTATGAGTGGGGGCATTCAGCAGATGGTGTGCCACAGACAGCCGGAACTAAGTGTGTTAGCAGTCTTGTATGGGAAAAGAAGAAGAATGAAATGGAAGAGATTGATAGTGATCTGTAGGGTTAGCTCAGAAACGGGGGATTTGGAGAGTATGTCTAAATGTTGATTTGATGAAGTTATGAAGATTTTTATTTCTAGGAAATGACTATAATGACTCATTATAGGAAATGACTATATGAGTTAGTGAGGAAGTAGTTACTTGGTTCTCAAGTGTGCATGACAGTAGTTGGGGGCACGGGTGATAATAGGAGAATTTACTGGTGGGGATAATCATCATTATGAATTGGTCATACATTTCTTGGGACATTCTAAGGAAGTTAGGAAGTTGGGTTACAGGTGAGAGATATGTTATTGACTCATCTTAGACTCACGTTAGAAGGAACTAGAAAGATAAACGTTGTTCCTTTTATCTAAGGCATATTTGTGTGCTGCTCAGTGGCACTCTAAGTATTATCGGGTCTAAAATGGGTAGACATTTCTAACTAACAAGACACAGGCCCTTGTCACCTGCATGCACAGCAGTGACCAGACAAAAGCAGTTTAAACAACAGGGTCTTATTAACAAGGAAAATAACCAGGAAAATGAAAAGTCTTGAATGCCACAAGTGGCTAGTTATCTTACCCTAATTACCATTTAGTCCAAAGTCCCAAACACATGTCCAAGATGGTGCCCTTTGGGCCCCCCCGCCCCAACCTTAGGCACTCCTGCAAAGTCCAGTCTTTCTCTGGCATTTTCTCTTCGCCTCTTCTCCAGTGTTCCATGCTGCTCCTCTTCTCCAAGGGTCTTTGAATTTCTTCCACAATAGCTCATTCCAAATCAGCTTTGCAAATCTGCCACCTTGCTGCGGCTCCACTTACCAGGAGACTCCACTTGCTGCACTTCCTTTACCAGGCCTACCTTCTGTGGCAAGTGGCCACATTCACCAGACCTGCCCTCAACATCCCCTGGTCACCCCCGACCCGCCAAACTGGCTTCGACTCCACACTGGCTGGCCACTCTCCCACCATATGACTCCTTGCCACTACCAGCTCATTCTTCCAGGGGGCTTCCCCTGGCCAGACCTTGTGGGCATGTTCTCTCAATCTGCCATTCTCGCCTCTCTTTTCTTCCCTCTCCCTTTGGTCCTCCTTTTTAAATGCCCTCTCTTTCTGCTTCCCATTTTCTCTCATGATTTTTTTCAAACTCCACCCACCAGGGTATTTTGGCACCAATATGATTTTTATATTGATTGATTGATTGAGACTAGGTCTTTCTATGTTTCCCAGGGCAGTTCCAATCCTGCAGGCTCAAGCAATTCCCAGCCTCAGCCTCCCAGATAGCTGGGATAACAGGCGCCCGCCATCATACCTGGCTGCTTTATCGAGACCAGGTCTTGCTATGTTGCCCGGAGTAGTCTTGAACCTGTGAACTCAAGCAATCCCAGACCGCTTACCTCCCAGGTCTTGGATTATAGGCACTTTCACCATGCCCGGCTTCCAGTACAATTTTTAACTGTGTCACTACCTTGTATCACAAGGTAGCAAACTTTAGGTCCCTGCGACCTTGAAAGGAATGTGAAATCTCAGGCCGCTGAATCACAACCCACCTTTAGCCTGGGCTAGAGAGGTCTGATGGACCAGCTCTGTGCACATTGAATCTCAAAGCAAACCAACTCCATTCTGCTAATTACCCTTCTGTGCTGCTACCTTGGGTGGCTGTTACTAAGTGAGTGAGGTTCTGCTTTCTATGTTCTTCAGAAAAAGGCAGGGAAGCTAAGCCATGGTTTAAACATGCACAGGCAGTCATCATGAAATGGTTTAAAGATGAAGTCTGAACTTTTGTTGGCCATCAGACATAACAATGAGCACACTGGTGTCTCCTGTTCCTGTTGGAGGAGTGATGGGGGAAACCAGTCCCTTTGAACTCATGCAGAACCCAATGCCATCACCCAAGTATTTCTCATTCCTGGAGATTATCAGAGCTTTCCTTACAGGTTAAATTCTTCGCAACTTTTTCATGTGGAAACTATCCCGTTCCCTCCTCTTCGCTCTCTTCCTGCTGAGAGCAAATGGGCTGTGGACTTCCTACAGCTGCTTTGGATTTTGTTACATTTTCCAGGTTTGAAAAAAAAAATGTGCTGACAGAACGTGGCCTCATCTACAACTTCCAACTGATTTTAAGAGTATAAACAGAAATATGTTTCCTGATTGTATGTACCAGTGAAATCAAAATATTATCCCTCCATCCAAAGATCCACTTGCCACTTTATTTTTAGAAATGGGGCACCAAAGAGAAACAGAAAAATATGTTGGGGAAAGGTCATTAGGAGATAAAGATAGCAAATAAGCCTGGGCAAAAAGGAAAAAAAAAAACAAAACCGCTTTTGGTTTGCTGTGTTTTCAATGAAAGATATTTGCCTTTTAAATGGCAAAAAAAATTTCCATTCACATCTGGGCAGAAAGTCAGAATCAAATAGATATAATTAGAAAAGCTTTACCGAATGATAGACTTAGGTTACATGTTGCTTCCTCCACTAATCCTTTTTGTTTTATTTTACATAATAGAGGAACATCCCCTTAAATAAATATCTTTGAAAGCAAAATATTCAGAAGTTGCATTTTATTGTAACAGTAGGAACCAAATAAAAACATACATCCAAGCCACCAAGAGGTACACAGTTTTGGAGGATGACTCTTAGTAAGGAGGACAGGTGGCTCGTATTGTTCTTGGGAATCAAGATGCCAATAATGAAATCATGAATCATTTTGTGCTCTCCTAACTGATGAAAATCCCCAAGGTTAATTTGTCATTCTAAGTGACTGAATACCTGGAACTCCAGAATCCAAGGACTGGGGGACAATGCAAACTGAGGCTATAGATTCGAGGGGCTGGTGGGCAAGAATGGAGTTAGTACCGAGTAACTAAGAAAGGGCAGATGAGCCAGTGCTAACAGGTGGCTGGATTTGGGAGGAGCCTGGCATCGGGTAGCCCAAGGTCCAGGCTTTAGAAGACAAATAGGCTGTGGCCAGCAAGTCACGTGAGAACCTTGCTCTGGAGGTCAGAGTGTGTACACCTGGCAGTGGAGGTGGGAGGCAGGTGTCTCTGTGGCTACCATCATCTTCTGTTAAATCTTTTACCCCACATAAGGGGATTGACAAGTGCAGGTGACATACAAGGGTCCTGCCTCTAAGACTCAAGGATTAGAAGTTGGACCTTTCTGTCACAAAAGGCAAGTGGGAGTCTTGTTTGGCTTAGTATGGTCTCTAGGTAAATCCCATCACCAGTACCAGGAATGGGACTGGCAAGGAGTTTTGTAAGTTGAGAGAGGAACGGATTTTCCAAGAGACCCAGCTCATCCCCATAACACCCTGGAGACACCTCTGTTTGACCTAGGGGTCTGGGGGGAGAGATTGGGGAGATGGAACACAGCATTAGAGTCTAGCTGGACCACCAGGGTCTGGGACAGAGAGTTAGTTTACTTTGAATCTCCTCATTCAGTCAACTCATTGGGAAAGAAACTACAGGGACTGGGCAATATGAGACTATCTGGGACCATGTCGACTGGAGGGAGAATGCAGGAAGGAGAATGGGATGGTGCTGACATATCCGATCGGGTCTCTCTCCTTCCTCTAGAAACTTCCAGTCACGTGTATACTGTGGGGCCAGGGCGATCACCCGGGGACACGCTTACAGGTTTCTGCTGCTCTGTTTTATGTGGTTTCTTCTGAGCAAGCAAGAAAGTGCTGATCCTTGTAGCTCTAATCCAGAAGACGCCCTTATTAGATCCCTTTCCGGTAAATAGGAACAGTATCTAATTTCCTCTGGAGGCCAGGCAGGAGAGGATAAAGGGCACCCCACCATGAAAAGCAATCCCGCCTGGAACCAATGTGTCTGAGCATTGAACTTTGGGTCACACCAAGCTTTTCCCAGCAATGATATTCGAATACATAATTACTCTGCTCTTCATGTGGTATTGGTAGTGCAAAGAGCAAGTGTGTGCTTTGTATTTATTTCCCAGATCTCCCATTTATTGTTCCTGAGGCTGAATGATAGGGCAAGTTTTATTCCACCACACTGAAAGATCCCTGCTTGGCTTCAGGAAGCTTTTTTGTGCCTTTCCTTTTCTTTCTAGTCCTTTCTTCCTTTGGTTGGTGACTGGGTGCCTCCTTGAATGGGATCTTGTTCCATCTCCTTTGCCACCGGAGATGATTTCTCAACCCAAATATTTAGCAATTAATACTGGATAGATGCCCACCAGTTGAAATGGATACTGGCTGTAGTTCTTAAGCAGGGACCCTCTGGAGAATCAATCTGAGCTCAAGGGACCCCCAGGGGTTAGGGAGTATTAGGGTGGGTTAAGGGGAGAACAGATATACCAACTAGTGTAGACCTGTTAATATAGTTTTAGCATTTATCTACTCATACTACTGCCTAATGGAAGACTACAAAGATGGGCACTTAATTTGGGGGGTACAACCACAGAAAGATTGCATTTTAAACTGTGAAGAAGCTCTGACTTCTTTGGAAGAGGAAGGAAAGTTGGTGGGGGACAGGAACTTGGATGGTAAAAGTTGGGCTTTAAATCCAAGCATGATAGGAAACTGGATTCAAATGATCCGAGTTACATATCTTAAAAGTTTAACTCTGGCTGAGACATAGAGAAGGTCTTTTGGAAAGCAGGATCACCAGGTGGATTTCTTTATTTTATTTTATTTTATTTTTTTTTTGGATCAGGTGAGAGGTAATTTGGTGAGGTTATCAGAACTCAGAAAGTTTGCATGGCTAGTTCCAAACTGTATATGTTTGGTTCGTTTTCCAGGAGTGTCATTGGTTTGGTTTTAACTTGCTCCAATCTCCAATCTCACTGCCTTGCTCCCATCTCAGTTATCATTTTGAACTAGAAAAATATCTGACTTTGGATGACATTAAAATCAAAGTACCATGGTGCTTTATAAGTACCATGGTGCTTTATAAAGAAAACCCAATTCTCTTATCATGTAGGTGCAAAGCAGTATCTTCATCTCTTATTTAAAAAGAAAAGCCTGAGAATCATTGATGGGATGACTTTAAAGCAAAGTATGGATGGAAGTGCTCAGAGGAAACAAAATAGAGGCAGGACAGATCTTCTTGCAAAAGGGATGCAGATCAAACAGTAAAATTGCAGCTCCTGACTTGACAAGGCTACCATTAGGTCTGACATCTGCTTCTCCAAAAAATCTATCCTTTCTCCATTTGGGATCCTTGAAAGTATCCCAATGCACTGATATTGCATCTGTGATCTCTTATTCAAACATAGAACATTTGAAGGGCATCTCTACATTGTCTACCACCGAATGGCTGCTGGGAAGCAGTTTGAGCCACTTAATTCAAATAAGACCTTGTATTAGTGTTTTGTGGATGCCTGAAAATGTAGCAGCTTGGATCACAAATCAATCATCTCAAATTTCTAGGAATCTGGGTCCACCTTGGCAGAATCCTCTGTTTCACCTTTCATCACACTGCAATCAAAGAATTGTCCAGGTTGTGGTCTCACTTCCTTCACACTGAAGGAGACTTCAGTGAGGAAGAAGCCACTTTCAGACTCATTCAGATTGTTGTCAAGGTCATTTCTTGGTCACTGTATCACAGAGAACCAGGTGATTGACTGGCGGGGGTGGTGACTACTCTCAGCCCTCCGTACAGTTCCTTGCTTTGTGAATGTCTGACATGAGTATGTCTTTCTCCCTTCATCCAATCAGAAAGAAAAACTTTCACCCAGGCAAGGGATCAGTTCCTTTCTCAAGGCCTTTCTTGCCTATTGACTCAAGTCCACTCATCATCACTTCTAATCCTCCCTCCAACTCTTTTTACTGGCGTAACCTTCCATTAGAACATTGTATGTTTTGGATGTCCATGGTTGAAAACCAGCATGTGTCTATATGCCATGTTAGGTTTCTTGACTGAATGTCCTAGTCTATCCTCCACCATACCTTTGTCCTCTTCCTCCACCCAATTTGCCTACCCATTTCCTTTTCTTTCTTATAATCACAGATTGGTTTTCTAGTTATTTCTGTTTTATTTAGTTCATTAGTTTATTTGTTTTCCCCGTACCACATTGGAGTGAAATCATATGGTGTTTGTCTGTATCTGGCTTATTACTGAGCATCATTACCTCTGTATCATCTATGTTGTTGTACAAGGCAGAATCTCACTCTTTTTAGAGCTAAATAATGTCCCAGTGTGTATACCATGTCTTCTTTATTCACATGTTAATGTATGAGGACCTAGGTGGTTACCTTTTCTTCACTGTAACAAGTAACACTGTGATAAACATGCATAGGCCTTTTCATTTGGGTGTTTGTATTTTGCGTGTAAATGCCTAGAGTAGAATAACTAAATCAAATGAATTTAAACTTTGAATACTTTTAATAGGATGCACCCTACTCCTGGACTGATAGTTATGTGCCTACAGCAATTTGCAATTACTGTCACCAGTGGATAGGGCTCCGTTTTCTCCACACCCTCTCCAAACACTTGTTATTTCTTGTCTTCTGGATCACAGCCACTCATGCAGGTGTGAGAGGATAGATCCTTGTTTTGATTTGCATTTTTCTAATCATAAGATGATGAAAGTCTTCTCTTGTGCTATTGGCCACTTCTATGTCTTCTTTGGAGACATTTCTATTTCAATCATCTACCTATTTTTTTAATTGGGTTGTTAGGTTTTTGACTGTTGAGTTTTTATGAGTGCTTTGTATCATTTTGATATCAACCTGTTGTTAGAAGTATGATGTTTGGACATCTCCTATTCAGTGGGAAATCTTTTCAGTTGATACATATGTCTTTCAGTATGCAGATGCTTTTTGAGCTGAGATAGCCCCATTTGTTTATTTTTGATTTTGTTTCTCTTGTGATTGGAATCAAGTTTCCAAACATACCTCTAACATTAATTATAGGGAGCATATTCCCTATAATTTTCTTCTATGTATTTTATAACACTTGCTTCTTTATTAAGTGAAATCAACAAAATTGATGTCTAAATTAGATCTGAGAAATATCTTCACCCATTGTCTTCTATTGCTGATTGGAAGCACATTAGAGATTCTGTCCACAACCTGGTGGAGGGGATGCTCCCCAACCTTGAGCAGCAGAACTCAGCCAGCAGGTATGCTAGGCAGTTGTCTACATCTGCAAATGACCAAAGTCTACATAAGAATCTAGCGTTTCCTCTGAAAGATTAGAATATCTAGAGCCACAGGCTCCATCTTCCTACCTGAAAGCTGCCAGCAGAAATGCACCACTCACAGCCACCATTAGGTGGGACCTGCTCCCTTGAACTTTGCTCATTCTGTTCTCTGCTTTTGTGTATTCTTTATTCATTTTGTTACCTTCTTCTAGCCTGTGATTATTTACGGTTACAAGCCCTATAGTGATATTTGCTAAAATTGTTTCAGCATAACTTCTTGGAAAAATATTTTATTTTTTTCTGCTTATATTGTCCAGAAAGTAAGATGGTATTTCAGATAAAGATCACCTACTGTATCTCTTTGACAGAGAAAATTGAGTCCTTGAGAATTGAATTGATGAGATTTACACAAGTATGTCTTCCTAGTTGACCCTTGTAGATTGTTGAGAATAAAAGAAAAAGAAATTAATCAATTCATATTCCAGGAGAGCCTATGGAGCTGATTGTTTGTAAGGCCGCAAAGACCTCCTCTAGCAAAACATCATTCTTCAGCTATTAGAAACCACCATGAAAATTGTGCATCAGACCCATGGTGAACTTTTGCTTCCGCTTCTCTGGGTTTGATCCAGCTGAAGTGTTACTGGCCTACATTCAGCTGTGCGGTTAAGGACCTTGCATTAGACTGTTTGGAAATAGGAAACTGGTCCTGAGTCCCAGAGACACAGCTCCTTGCTGACCATCCTAGGTTGGCCTCTTAGCTTGCTTAAAAAGTCTCTGCAATGGCAGGCTACAACGCAAACATCTCTTGAAATGTAGTGCTGATCTGTTATGTGTGCTCAGCAGTTGAACTTGCCCTTCCAGGTTCAAAAGCTAGGAGAACCGTAACAAATGGTTCAAATCCTGGCCTGTTGTGTACTAGCTATGTGACCGACTCTGGGAAGTTACTGATACACTGCTTTCCTGTCTGGGAAGTGACTATCAGAATATAATATTTTTGGATCTTCTTGAGTTAACATATGCAGAGCACTTGAAATGACTCCAATAGCTCAATAACAGATACCTACTACTATTACTACTACTACTACTTCTACTACTACTACTACTACTACTACTAATACTACTACTACTAATACTACTACTACTAATACTACTACTACTATTCCTTTGGTCCATGTTACTGAGTAGAAGTTTGGAATTGGAATGGCTCTAGATTCAGAACATGCATTTTCAGTGGAGGCAGTATCACCCAAGTGGAAATTTAGTTGGAAAGGGGTCAAAACAATCTTCTTTAGGATACAAAATACCAACATATGAGAAGTATGTTAGGAATCACTTGTGGAATGGAGAATGAGAGAGAAGAGGTTGATAGTGTCTGTGAGGCTAGCCTACAGAACAGGGATCCTGGGAAGCATGTCCAGATCCAATTTTAATGAAGTTGTGAAGCCCCTTCTATACTCCAGCAAGGAAATGTTACAATGATGTAATGAGGAAGTTGCAAAGCATATGTGACATGCAGCAGGGAGGATGCGCGGATGTGCGTTAACAGGAGAATTTACCTGTGGGGGCAACAGTCATTCCTAATAGGTCATATGTCTCTTGGGACATTCCAAAGAGGTTAGGAATCCGGGTTACAGGTGAGAGACATGCTGTTGCCCACCCTCTAGTGTGCCAGAGGGGGCAAGAGAGGTAGGGGTTGTTCCTCTTATCTGAAGCTCCGTATCTCAACCTGCTTCCATATTGCACAGAAGTACATAAACATTGTGTATTGTATTTTCATGGAGGGGAATTGATTAGGAGGAAAATACCTAAAATAGGCCCTTTGGGAGGGTAAAATGTGGAAGAAGGAGTTGTGGAACATTGTCTTAGCAGAACTTACAGGCCTAGATCATCGGCTACTTGAGGCAGAATGACAGCTTGGGACGCCTTGTTCACAAAGTGTTGCAAATTCAAGATGGCAGCCACAGCATTTTCAACCAAGCACCAGGTCCTTCCAAGTGCATGAATCCACTCTGACCAGGCTCATGCTACAGAGGAGCTGGGTGACAGTTTGTGTGACTACCCCAAGGGGTGTCTCAGTGACAGTCACACTCCTCCACCTTCTCCTTAGCATGATTGTTATCACAGATGGGATCTGTTCCACACTGAATCTGCCTTCATGATTTAAAGTGAATAAATTACTCTTCGCTTTCTGGCTGAAATGCAGACAAGAGCTCAGTGAAGCTCAATGAGTATCTTGGTAGGGTTGCTCTCCCACACTTATCTTTCATGTCTATTCATTTGGCTTCCAATTTCTCCCACCCCTGAACCAGCCTGTCTTACTGAAATTCCTTCTCAGATGATTGAGAATGAAAATGGGTGAGGAGAAAAAAGATCCTTTCTCAAGGAAAATAAACACGTGGCTTCCTCCCTATCTGCCTTCTCCAGATTTTCTGGTGTTGCCTGATTCTGAGCTTTGTGAGAGGAAATGACCTCAGTTGGTTCCAGGGATTATGCAGAGGCCCGTGCTCACCAGGACCCATTGGTTCAGATACCGGCTCTCCGCCTTCGCCTCTCATGCCAGGTCCCAGAAATAGCCCAGTGGGAACAGCTCAGCAGCCTCTCCCTCAAGGCCTGCAAATCAAAGCCCGGATTAGGTCAAAGGATGGGAAACATGGCTGTGAGCGCTGCTGGGGTAGTGGTAGGGCCTCTGATGCCAAGGGTGGAGAAGACTTCCTGTTCCCTGGGAGGCTGGGATGCACAGCCACCAGGCAGTCTCCACTCAGGGGACCTTGAGTCCTGAAACCTGCTGAGAAGTCACTTCTTCCTGGGTACTTTTAACCCTTGAGATTCCACAAGTCCAAGAACACTGTCAAATCTTGTCAGATATCTGCCATCTGCCCGGGCTGGGGGTGCCTCACTCCAGGGGAACACTGTTCCCACTCACCCTGACCTTTATCTACTAAGTAATAGGAACAGTGAGAGCAGCAACTGGTATCTCTGTGGTGTGGCCTTGCAGCTGGGTTAAAAATAGGCCTTGCCCTACAGTTCCAGACTTATTTCTTGGCAGGTGTTGAAGGGAAGTGGTAGCATGGAATGGGGAGGGATGGTGGTTGAGGAGCATTGTAAATGCCTCTGTCAGGGCCTCAATGCATGACCCCCTCAGCCCAAAACCACATCTGATACCCCCTGCTCCACATCTATGAATCCAGTTTCACAGAGACTTTATTTACTTGCATGTCCAGTTGTGAATTCTCCAGGTTTGCTTTCACCCTCATGGTGGAATCAACAGTCAGGCAGAGGTTATATGGCCTACACAGCCTAAAAGGTTGACTTCTCTGACCTGGTCTTATAAATAGGTCATCACCACAGTGTGGTGGGAAAGGAACATTTATTCTCAGACCTGAAGGTTGAGGATGAACCAGGAGAAAGAGGCCCTAGCCTCCTACTTTTCTGCCCCCAACCCTGAGGTAGGGTCCACTATTTGTCTTATTAGGGTAGTTGGAATCTCTCAGTAAAGCAGTCACATTTAAGGTGCGTGCCAGAAATCGAGTCTCCAGTTTCCTGGGCACCTCTTTTTGTGGGCACATGTGTTTATTTAACACCTGAAAAGAAATCCTTTCCCCTCCATACAGTCATGGTTATTTATTGATGAGACATGAGACTCTTCAGAGAGCAAGCATGCCCTCATCTCTGCCTTGGGATAAGCCATCAAGCTAGGGTCCCTGTGTGTGTGAACATGAGGGACAGTTCTTTCCTCCAGGTCTCCACAGCCATTCCCTGTCAAGACTCTCCCTCCACATTTCAGACAGCAGGAAGGGGGAGTTTGCTCAGCTTTCCCTGGAGGGTGAGGGCAGGTTGGGCTTGCCCCCCTCCAGCAGACTGTCTTGCCTGGGGCTAGGTTCCATGGTCGTGTTGGTGTGAGTCACTGGTGGAGAAGTCAGGTGTCTTCAGGGCCAGGCAGGTTAGAGCTGAAGGGCCCAGTGCAAAGAACGGGGGGGGGGGGGTGCTATGAGCTAAGAATGACCATCTTCTCAGAATGGGAACCAAAGAGGCTGTTGGTCTCTCCTTCCGATGGGCCATTTTGTAGAGAGCTTCACAGATGGCTGTGCAGAGATGTCCGCCCTCTGTCCCAGACAGAACTGGCTTTCTGTCCTGTCACTGGCACTGACCCTGGTGTGACTGACATTTTTTTTATTATTATCTTTTTTAAAAGATTAATTAATTTATTTATGTTCCATATCTTTGTATTCCCCGGAGATCACCCACCACCTTCCATACCTAACCACCCCAACCCCAGTCATGTACTTTAGTTTGATTATTCACTTGTTTTGACTTTTCCTCCTGGTCTTTTGCTTGTTGTTCCTATTACCCACATATCAGTGAAACCATTTTCTTTCCTGTCTTTTTCTTTCTGCCTTGTTTCTGCTAATATGATTCCTTCTAGGTCCATCCATGTTATGTCAAATTCATCAAATTTGCCAATTTTAATTGATGAGTAGTATTCCACTGTGTATATTTACCACATCTTTTTCATCCATTCATCTGTCTTAGGACATTTGGGTTGTCTCCGTGTCCTTGCAGTTATAAATAGTGCTGCAACAAACATTTGAGGACATTTTAAAATTAACACCCGTGAACTTTCCAATTCTCATCTTCAAAACCAAGGTTTATTTTGCCTGTACTGGTCTGTGAGGTTGCCCATCAGCTCTGGTCTCTGCTTCTCTCAAGGAGCAGCTACTCCTGCTTCACACCCTCAAGAGACACATCTCTCTCCTTCCCCGCAGCAGTCCCACAGCAGACTTGCTGGCTGGCACCATAGTGCATTACACATTCGGAAACTCATCACTTCTGACCTCTGACCTCTGTCCTTACACCTGGGTTGGCACCGTCATCATGGCTTACCCAAATGACAGGCAGCTGCCTCCTTACCTGCCTCTCCTGGGTCTTTGATTCTATTCTCAGCCCAGTAGTTAGAGAGATCCAGAGTAAGATTAGCTCAGACCAGAGCGTTCTCCAGGGCTTCGTCTCTCAAAAAAAGCCAAAGTTCTTCTAGTAGCGTTGGAAGTACCAATGCTTGCTATCCTGTTGTCTCTCTCCCACCCCAGGTCCCTTCTCCCACTCCCACTACCTGTGTGATTTCAGCCCTGGCAGTCACCTTTCTCTTCCTGAGACACAATTGGCCAGATCCAGCCTCTGCACCTGTTTCTTCTGCCTGGAACATGTTTCCCCCGGATGCCCACAGGATGACGCCTCATTCTTTCTCGCGTTACTGGTCTTCTCAGCGAGAACTTCCATGCACAGAGGGACTTGGTCTTGTGATGGGCTGACGTCCCAGTAACCTCATGGAAAACTGAAACTGTTATACATCATAAATACTGATCCATCTAACTGACCCCAAATCACAGCTTAGCCTTGCCCACCTTAAACACGTTTAGAGCCCTCACCTTAGTCTGAAGTTGGGTGGATGCTAACTAAGCCTGCTCTGAAGCCAAGTTTTAGCACCTTGTGTCATTTAGCAGAGACCACACTAAAAGTGAGAAATGGTCAGCAGGGTATCGTGGGTCACCTTCAAGATCGCAATCTGACCGGGAGCTGCCGGTAGGGGGCGCTACCCGGGTGGCCTACCACATGCCTATAGTGTAGGCAAAGACCCAGATTCAAATAGAAGGTGCAATTTTGATGAAGATTGTCACTTTGCACACTCATAAAGTTGAAAACGTTGATGTAGTGTAAGTGGGTGACTGTCTCTAGTTATATTGGACTCCTTCTTCTTTCCTTCTTTTACTTTCAGCTTAGCATTTATCATCACCACATAGTACATGTCTTACTTGTTCATATCCTTTATTGTCTCCTTTGCATTACAAAGAACTGTTTTGTTTGCAGCTTCAGTTACCATAAAGCTCCAGTCTCCCAGTGCACATTCTTGTTATTTCCGTTTCGTTTTCATAGTACTTTTTTTTAATCAGAAATAAACTTGCCTTAGTCCCACCATTTTATTCAATCTGTTATTATTGAATCAGAATGTTTTCAATTTCAAAGATCTGTGGCCATTGATAAGAAGCGTGCTCGACTCCACACCAGTGATTACAGCTGTGGGGCCCCCAGATAAGTGCCATAGCATCACCTGGGGACAATTAGAAATGTACATTCTTGGTCTCCACCCCACATCAGCTGAATCAGAACTACTGGGAAAGAACCCAGCAATGCTTTGACAAGCCTACCAGATCATTCTGATGCAAGTGCAAATTTGAGAACCAACAACTAACTGCTTGCTTTGGGTTGGTTTATAAAAGGGTTATAGATCCAAAAAATGAGTAGGCAGAATGAAGTCATGAAAAACAGCTGTGGCATGGCATTCTGGACACCTGGGCTTAAGATTCACCTCTGTCATTGGCTGACCTTCCAGGTGTCACTTCTCTGATCTTGAACTTGGAGTTTTTAGCTCTGAATCCTTTCCCAGTGACTCATCCAGTGTGTCTAAGGGGGACCTTACTGCTTTCTTTGGGTTCTAGGAACATCTCCCCAAATGTCTATCCCAATCCTACACACCCCCATCTCTCCTTATGTTATGTTCCTGGATATCAAGTACCTGTGACTACTGTCTCTCTAAATATTTTATTAACCACAACACTAACAAAAAAAAATTGCCCACTACCAACTTTACTTATTTATAGGTCATATGCATGGGATGCTCTACACACATATTTAATACATCACAAATCACACAACATGGGAACTCAGACAGATAAAATAACACACCAGAGGGTGTCACATCTTCCCCGTGTCTCGAAGGACCCACAGTGGGCTCGCCACATGGAAGCCACTTGCTCAGAGACCTCCAGGCTCATGCCTCCATCACTCTGCCAAACAGTGATCCCTTTCCAGAAAAATACTCATTTTTCTTGCAGATGGAACTTAGCTCCTTACAGAAAACAACTGCTTCAATCAATGCATAGAGAAGTGTCAGCCTTTTCTTGATCATGGTTGACACATCAGCCAGCATGCCAAGTGCTTTGCTAAGTCTCATTTATTAATTACATGGACACAGCTGTGGGGGTGATTATCCCATGACAATGAGAAATCAGATTGTAACAGATTAAGCCACCTGGTCAAGTTTACTCAGCAGAAAAGTAATGACAGAACCAGGAATCCCTGTGAGGACACTGAAAAAGCATATCTAAGGATATTTGCCCTTAAAGAGCTGTTCTTTTTTTTTTCTATTTCACTTACTACTACTACTACTACCACTACTACCACTACTATTACTACTATTAGTATTATTTATTTGTTTCATTTTACATCATTATCTACCCCAGGGTTCTTCTACCACCTTATCACCTGTGAATCATCATCTTAGTCCACCCCCCCATACTCCATGCTTCAATTTTGTTGAGAGTTAGTTTTAAATTTTTGTCTTTTTCCCCCTTATCCCTCATATATGTGAGACCATCCAGTATTTCACTTTTTCTTTCTGACTTATTTCTGCTACCATGATTCCTTCTAGCTCCATCTATGTCACAAATGATATAAGTTTGTCTTTTTGATTGCTGAATAATATTCCATGGTGTACACAAACTACAGCTTTCTGTACCATTTGTATGTTTTGGGGCATTTGGGTTGCTTCCATATCCTTGGTCTTTCACATGATGGAATCATATGGATTCTAAGTGTGGATTTTCAATAGTTTTTTGGTGGGGAGCTCTTTCCCAGTGCTATCTGCTGTGAAGCTTGATTCTGTCAGAGACAGGGTGGTCTGTTGGTGAGCTCTGGCCTTCCTGCCCTGCTCCGGGTAGTGGAGACATAATGTGGAAAGAGCAGGGGACTCACAGTGGAGTCTGACACCATGTTTCAGAATGGACACACTTAATGAAAACCATGAGGTAGCTGGGAATAGCACGCCATCTGCGAACAGCCCCAAATTGCTTACATCACCTTGAAAACTGTCATTAATGTCCCTTGGGGAGTAGCTTGCAGGGCTGAAAGCATGCTTGCTTTTTATCATAACTGAGTTTCCCCATGCTTTTCTCTGCAGTGAACATGCCCCCACGTTTACATACACTTGATCAGACACACACTCGGTTGACATAGGATACGGAAAATCTCTCATTCACCTTTGTTTATTTGCTACATCAACTGACATAATGTGGTGACTTTGGGAGTCTCTGAGGAGCTGAAAAGAAATCTCAGAAATCTGCCTTTATGGACTTAGGTTTTCTGCCACCGAGGAATAGCTTCATGTTAAAGGTTTGTTTACAAGGAATTGCTGTTTCCACTTGTTGGAGCAGCTCTTAAACATTCGAAAAAAAAAAGTTTTTTTCCAGCCACTAAGTAAATCTAAACATTAAGTGTTTCTGAGGCTGGTTTTCCAGCTCCTGGGCTGCTGGGATGAATACAAGTTCCCTCTCAGCCACCCGTCATGCAAGAGCGTAATATTTTGAAGAATTTTTGAAAACGGCCCGTTGTGCAATATTTATATTTCATTCACATCAGCACAGGACAGTGTTGACACGAAGTTCCGTTGTTGTTGTTGGCGGCGCCCTTCCTGCTTCCATCCACAGCACCGGCTTCCCTCGCCCTCTGATGGAGAGATAGCTGCTTCTGGGGGTCACTGATTGAGAACCTCCCTCCTCAGACTGAGGGCACAGGGGCGCCTCTCCTCCTCAGGAGAAATGCAAACAGAAGAAGAGGGGGGAGCCCGGGATGAGTCCGCTGGAAGGAAAAAGGCTTTTTAAATTGTCCTCAGAATGAAGACGCTTGAGAGAGCTAGGTGGATTTCTCCCTGTGCCTCCACAGGAAGGAAAAACAAAGTATGTGGTGGGTTTGTCGAAGAATCTCTATTTCACACCTCCGTATGGTTGTCATTATCAGATATCCTCAAAGAATGGCTCACATTGTGTTCCCCAAGCCCAGAGAGTGAGAGCGAACCTCTGAAATAACAGGAAGCGTGAGGGATGCAAGGAGATTGAACCAACCGGACTGAGGTACACTGTTCCGAGTACCTCCACTTGCCTCTGGTGTGAAAACAGATGCTAAGGACAGACCCCCAGGAGTAAGGACACTTGAATCTCTCTCCATCTCCTCCCTGCACCACACACGTCCTCTTCCACATGCAGAAACACTTCTCTTTTGTCAGCTTTTCAGCCACAATCTTTCCCAAATTCACAGCCAGCTCCTCTTGGCAAAGGCTGCGGGGTTGTTCCCTCCATGAGAAATACTCCTCTATCAGTATCCACGACAAAGACATTTCCTCAAGGCACCTTTGCTGTTTTGTCTTGGTGCTTGAAGGTTGCTTTTCTCTTGGCATTGGGAAGAGAAAGGGGAGGGGGGAGGGAGGGAGAGAGAATAAGAGAATGAGAGATGATGAGAAAGAGGGAATAAGAGAGAGGTGGGGAGGGGGAGGAGAGGAAAGAGAATGGAGAGGGGAGGGAAAATGAATGACTGATTTTGTGAGTTCTTCCCGCAGGAAGCTCTAAATCCAACTCTGTCTTCAGGTCACAGAGAGACAGAAAATAAAATAGAACAAAAGCTAAACCGCCTGTGACTACTGAGAAGCTCGTCTGAATTTCCTTCCGATCATTTTCTTCTCATCATTTTTATTTATCTCTTTACTGGTGACAAAGCAACAAAAGCATCTCCCCTGCAGCGTTGATACCAGGTCACTTTGGTCATAGGAAAGCAGCTTTGGCCTGTTAGACACCCCAGGTGGGCATGATGTCTTCTGGCTCAACTGACCAGCCCAGCTCAGAGAGGAAGAACCGGGGGTCCATGGGTTTCTGAGTTTCTGCCTTCATCCACCTTCTTCCTTAACATTCTCACCAGAGCCGGCGTATTCCGATTTCAGCCTCTGTCCCATGAGGGATATAGATTTAGAAGAAAAACCTGTAGGTAATTAGCAGTCCAGCGTGTCTCTCATTCCTTTGATAAAATGTCTTGGGTGTGGTTATCTCAACATGCAGTTGATAAAACGCATCGGTGGTGTTCCATTTCATTTGACTTTCCATTATTATTTTTTTTTTCCAATGAGACTGTCTTAATGGCCAGCTTCTGTTTTCAATCATAGGGGACATTTCTAGGGATTTATTTCTTTCTTACATTTTCCAATAAGAAACATATTCTGATCCTTTAAAGGTTAGACGTAAACTCTGGAAGGGTGGTGATACTCAGGGGAAAACACACACACACACACACACACACACACACAGCTTCCCTGCTGGCTTAAATTAGCAGAAGTAAGTGTGTGTGTGTGTGTGTGTGTGTGTGTGTGTGTGTGCGCCTATGCGTGTGGATGCGCGTGTCTCCTTGAGGTCTTCATGACTCCCTGACTCAGGACAAAGATCCTGCCTTATCCCTTCAGCATTTTTTTTTTTTTCAGTTCCCACACAGCTTTAACATGACTGGGGGAGGAGGCACCTCGCTCAGTTCATCGTTTCGATTCTGATTCCATACTAATGCAGAATGCAGGAAACTCCTGGGGCTTGTCACAGGGAATGGCAGCTTGCATAACAAAATCGCTTCGTGTGATGAGGTTTTATATAGGACGGGCTGGCGAGGATGCAAAGGGAAAGAACGCTGGAGTGATTTCCAGCTCTCAGTTTTGAAAACGCTGAGTCATCGGGATGAATCCCTCCATTGCTTTAACCCACGGAAGCCTCAGCGAGTCGGTGTGTGCCTCGTCGTTGCATGTGGGCATGAGGACTCACGGTGGGGAAGACCCTTTGGGTGTCCTCGGAGCCATGGCTCCCCCTGGGAAGGACCCCACCCGGGCTGGTTGGCAGCTGAGGACACGAGGCACACAGTTCCTGGTCTGCATGATTGAGAAATCCGCCATTGATCAATCTGCCATTGAACTTGAGATGAATTCTCCCCCCACTTCCTTCTTTGTGGCTGGTAAATATCCACAACTTTGCCTCTTGTTTGTACGCTCACATTCTCACCCTGGCCAGCTTAGATATCTGTCTGCAGACACATCTCTTCTTCCTATTCTCAGCCAGGTTTAGGCTTTGGATTTTCATGCTCGAGTTGTCTCCTGAGATTCTGATCTGTGGTTGTGCCTTTAGGCGTCGGCACCTCAGGACATGCCACCTTTATGGCAGTGCCAATGCCATTGAGTGTCGCTGTAGCCCTGTGTGTGTTTGGGTTGACTGATCTCCACCCTGCCTTCTCCTGGGCTCTTCCTATGCTGGGAAGACCCCATGCCTTCTTGTAGGGGTGTGTGCCCACATGGAAGGCAAGTCTCCTTGTCATGAATCTTGAACCTGGAGCCAGAATCTGTTATGATTCTCTGGAAAGAGAGAGGTCCAGCATTTACAGTGGGGACGCCTGTTTCTGCCAGAGCTACAGCCAGGTCAGTGGAGGACCTGCACCTGCGACTGCCAGGATTGAACACACCATGATGCCTGGAGGGCAGGTGCCTACCGTTGATCACTCAACAGCTGTCCTTCCCACCCCCACTTCTTGTTTGCAAACAGAACCCTGAACATTACCGGGCATGGCCAAAGGCCAAATCACCAAACAGATGCATCATTTTGTAAGCAGTTCTAATCATTTTTGCTCCCTGTTCATTTTTCCAGTCCTTCTTTGCAACGTTGCAGTCATGGAACATTGTTATCACGTTAGGGGAGTGAAGTCTTAAGAAGTTTTAAGAAGTGCTTTGCTGGTACGAAGAGCAACAAATGGGTGAGGAGAACATGTTGCAGGAATAGATGTGGGTAAGAAACTCAAGTGCCCAAATGTCAGCGCCTCTTTTGCCTGGTCTGAATTGCTTCTGGATGGACTAATTCACCTCTCCTTGCCTCAGTGTTTCCTTCTGTGAAATGGCAGTAATGATAATAGCATCTGTCTTATAGAGTTGTTAAGAAAATTAGTATGTAATCAGCAAATGCCTAGAACATGGGAAAAGCTATAAAGCATTTTTTCAGGGTGAATTTGATCAGTTGCTCAAACAGGTAACAGCATATTTTTCTGCTATGAATCTGCCAGCGGTGAAAATGGACAAGGTTCACCACTGGCTGAATTATGAAAAATTTATTATGATTTGCTATGGTTTGGGGATGGTAAATGGCTGCCCCCCCTGAGCTGCCATTACTTTTATGGAAATACAAAGACTTCGGGGATGGACTCATAGACTTTGAACCTGTTTTTAACCGTTTATAGTATGTTTTTAATATGAAAATTAAGAGTAGGAGGAAGTCAGGTAAAAGATGAGTTCTTACAGAATAAGACACTAACATTTTCTACTTGATATAAAAGTACATTGACCGTATCAGGGGGAGGGAGATATCAAGTATTGAAGAACCAGATGTTTTAAAACATTTTCTTTTTTATTGATTTGAAAGTTCTGTGTTTTCAACAACAGTCTTGGGCAGCTTGTGTTAAAAGAGTGCCTGCATTTTTATCCCAGCTGTGTAAAACAAATAGAATGATTGACAACAATAAGCACTTGAATCTCAATTTTTATGCAA
>PVHY01008045.1:52339-63966 GCA_004024945.1 Uropsilus gracilis
ATTTTTATGCAAAGGAACATATCTATAAGTCCACCTGCCAACATGTTAATAGCGATCCTCTCTAGAAGAATAGGATTCAAGGTTATTTTGTCTTGTTTTCTTTTTCAACATCAAGGCTTCATTTATACCTGATGTTGCTGTGATGGTTGTATAACACTTTGATTTTTTTTTTTTTTTACGAGAAAAAAAAAAAAAACAAAAACAAAAAACTGAGCAGTCTGTCTTTTGATGGTCCTGCTAATTTTGTTCCTCTGGCTTGAGCCAAGTTGGAAATTTCTATACGTGCCAGATATCTGAGCTAATAAAGATTCCAAAAGAATCTTTCTCCCCACCCCCTACTCCACATGTTAGTGTGGAGAGATGTATATTTGCTGCCAAGTATCTTCACCAAATCATTCCGTATTGCCGAGTCTTTGTCAGATGAATAAAGCCCCAGTGATGGGACTGTGTTGATTTATGACAGACCTCCAGAAAAGACTCGTTACAGATAAAAATGAAGATGATGAATTATGTTTCTGGAGAGCCCCTTGTTTCTGTCCTAAGGGGGCTGTGTGCACTCAGCCCTTTGAGCGCAGCACCTGAAGACGACTCTTTGACAACCTTGTCCAATCGCCCAGCGCTCATGCCTGGAGGCCAGATTTGGGGGACCCCAGGGGAACCCTTCTGCCCCTGATGTGGTTTGTGAATTCCTTGGCCCACCTGTGAGTGTTAGGCGTTCTCTCCTAATGCAGGTCCATCTGTCAGTCCAGGAAAAATTTGTTTCCTTTTCAGAGGACCTGGATTGATTGGTTGGAAATATAATTTGGTCCCTGTGTTTGCACTGGACTCGAGATCTGAAGACAGCTTCAGACGGCTCTGGCTGGTGGACTTTGTATCTGCAGAGAAGTTCAGAAGTGCAGCAAGAGACAGGAAAATCAGAGCTGTTTATACAGTTTCTTTGCTTTCTTGCCTTGAGTGTTTTAAAGAGGAAGAAGGGTCCTCCCAACTTCTAGAGTTGGCAGCAATACTACTATGTGCTGTCAGCTCTGATTTCTTTCACAAATCCTCTGTCAACTAGAAGAGAGAAGACAGCGAGTGAGAGGAAGTGGGAAGGGTAGTTTGGGGGCATCTGCTTCAGATGAGATGAAGTTCTCATTCTCCCTCTCATATGTTTATAATCTCAGCTATTTTTATTTCAGAATAAACTGGGATGAGTGTATCTCATGGGCTCACAGCTAAGTAAGTAAGGAGCTCGAAGGGTTCAACTGCTACCCTGCCTTGTTTAAACCAGGAAGTGTGCACAGTCATGCATAGAGATGAGCGTGTGGTTTAGAGGAGCCAGACAAATCACTGTGTCTCCAGTCGACACCATTTCATCTGCAGGTCAAGGATGAGAACAGGAGGATGAAGACAATAATGGTGACTCCAACTTTTTTTTTTAAAGAGACTAGTTCTTGCTATGTTGCCTGATATAGTCTCGAACCTGCAGACTCAAGTGATTTCTAGCTTCAGCCTCACGAGGCTGGCATTAAAGGCACACGCCACTGCGCCTGGCTTGGAGACACCAATTTAATGTCACTAGCCTGTTAGCAGGTCTAATGAGAGTGAAGTCCTATATACACATTCTAGAAAACCTAGAAATCTAGATTTCTACAATGTCCTTTTTGTTCCTTCTGGTTGTCCTAGAGAGTAACTGTCCTTTAGTTGCTGTGGTATATTTTCTGAGTGTACAGATCACTATGAAAATTAAGTTCTTCTCATTCCTGCACAGCCATCAGCACCCCAATCCGGGCACCCTGAGATACAGGGCACATACCCGAGGCTGTGTCCCCCTTTTGTCTTGAGTTTTTAGGATTCTGGTCATGGTTCACACATTCTGGTGACCGTGGCATTAAGAACACTCACCAGGTGCTAAAAGAATCTGGTTAAAACAGTTGCCAAGTGGCCCCAGGGCTGTTGATTGGCAGGGCATGGGTGTATACAGCTGGCTGTTCCCCTCTCACCAGGCCTTTCACGGGAAAGGTGAAGAGGAAAGACATGGGGTTCATCACAGCCCAGGTGTCAGGCAGTCAACCCCATCATTCTCCTGAACTGACTCTTCTTCTTCCCTATTTCCCAGTGGTTCTGGGACCTGAAGTTCAGAACAGTGGGGCACTTGATCAGGCACTCATCATGAATGCATTCATTTTCAAAATGGTGTTTTGGTCATAAACCTCCCCTTGTCTGTGGGAGGTTTTCCTTGGAACGTGGAATGAGAAAGAGGTGCAGGGCAGGGTGGGGGGTTTGGAGAGTCCAGGGCGGAGGGCAAAATTGACCAGGGAACTCGGGGGACATGTATTTGTACTTATTGTCTCTTGTAAAGCCCTTTTACTGCATGGGCACTTTGAGTGGGGCAGGAAAGGATGAAGAGGAGTTCGTGCTCTCTATTCTGCTGTTACTCTGCACCAAAGCTTTGATTTACTCCTTTGTCACAGTTCCATAGTTGGATATTTAGTCTATTTTCACTGGAAATAGGTTCAGAGAGATAAAACAACTTGGCTCACTCAGTTCCAGTGGTGTCAAAGATCGATCCAGATTAGATTCTCTGAAGTTTAGGTTAAAACAGAAAAAGACAAAAAAGTGATTGTAAAATGTATCATTCCTTTAAGAGCTACAGATAGCAGATCTCAAATATATTCAAAAGCCACCACTGAAAAACAGTGGGCTAAAACAAGTGAATTCTCATCTATTGAAAACTGGGAAAATGGACAGCTTGTATTATTATAGGTGAGCTCTTTAATTTTTATTTTGGTGAGTCTGTCTGGCTATGTAGGATGACTTGAATATTTGAATGCTACCAAGTTTTCTGGACTGTCTTTGATCTCTTCATAAAAGATATTTGAAAAATCATTTATATGCAAATTGTAGCTCCTAGGTTTTGAGAATTACTCTATTTTCTTAGGCAGATTAAACTACAGGAAGGCATTTTAGTAGTGTTCACTTTCTTAAAATAAATTCTTTCTTCATAGATAATGGAAAAGTTAATATAAGCCCATCCAGTCCCAGTCAAATTATAAAAAAATTTGAAGCGTGCTGGGTCTGAATTAATAAGATTTCTTTGCAGTGGAGAATGGGTGTATTTACACAAAGTGGAGACAGAATGAAGGAGCAATCAGAATCAGATGCAATTAAGGGGGGAAATACCGTGAGTCAAAAAAATCCTTTGATTTTCCAGGGATAAAATGGAAATTCTATCTTGTGACATTTGATACTCTGTCCTAATCTGAACAAGCTGTTAGTCTATAAAAAGTGAGGATATATCAAGGTGACATGAGTTTCTGTATTAAATTTCAGTTTCGGCATTGGCTTTAGAATCAGACAGACTGAGAGGCTTTGTTTCTTGCATATATGCCCATGGACCAGTTGCTTAACTCCTTAAGAGACTCTGTTTATGCCTCTTTAAACTTGGGTAGTTCAGAGAAATAAAACAAATGTATGTAGAGTTGGTGTAGGTTCTGGAATAAAGTAGAGAACAGAAAAGATGGTTATTGCTACTGTGTCATTATTTAAGTGTTTTCCAGTTTCTTTAAAATTTTGTTTCATTGAGATGAACACATCACCTGAGATCTGCTTATTTGACTAAGTTGTGGATATCAAAAAGTCACATTAACACTGGTCACAGTGTATTGAAAGAATTCTAGAATCTGTCATCGGGCAGAACTGAGTTATAGGCATGTGGACTAAGAGTGTCCCATTTTGCCCTTCACCTCCCCCCATGTTATTCAACTGGTCTCTAAATGCAGATGGATAAAGACTGACCCAATCATCAAATAACTCCTCCATTAGGGGCTTTGAGAGGGCTGGTAGGCAAATTCCACTACATCTTCTTGAAAAGCCTAAGTGGGGCAAAGTGTAAGGAGGTGATTTGGCTGTTCCCGGAGCGACAGATTCTTCTCTCCATCTTGACCAAGCAACAGCGAGACTTGACAAAGAGAAATCCTTGAAAGAGCTTCTATGGCTCAGTTAAATCTGCTCGAATACCAGGAGGGCCTCGCTTACATAAAAAAGACACATCTGTAGTGCATTTGGGTTGCAGTAACAAAAACTGGACAAGTCCCTTGCCCATTCAATCACTAAAATTTACTTTCCCCTTGCGGAAGTTGAACATTTTCCAGTGATTCTTGTTTGGTGTTTGAATGGGGCAGTAAGTAAGTGAAGCCTTCTGGCTCACAAAAGCCTCAACCACGTGGGTGCAATTTCCACTTCCCCACAACCTCTGGAGACATTTCTTCCAATGGTCACTTAACGTAGTAATGCTGCGTTCATAGAGTATCCTTTCATCTCCTCCTGCTTTGGAAAGAGTCATTTTTGTACCAAAACAAAACAGAAAAACCACCCAACCCAGTGTAATTTTCCAGGTTCAACCAAAAATCAAAGTACAGTAGTGAACCTACAAAACATATTTGTCATTAGTACTTTGGAAATACTGTGAAACATTTTCTTAGCGGTGCTTCCATTTGCTATAGCTTTCCTTGGAAATTGAGAATTGCAAGGGAAAGAAATGCATAAAACATGTGAAGGAGTATGGTTCAAAAGAGTCCAGGCTACCTGTAGTTTGTAATATTTATTCCCGGTTGTATTTTATGCCTCTATCTGTTCTCTGTATCATGAAGTATTCTATTTCTGAGCGTAGAAAGCAAAGGAGGAAATATCTAAGCTATAAAATGTCAAATTGCTTTCCAAACTTGTTCCAATTTCCAACCACATCAAGAAGTGTGCCTGAAAAGACAATCAGCTATTGCGCTAACCAAATACATATACAATTATTTATTTAAAAAAAATTTTTTTCCTTGGGTATGCATCATCAAAGGAAGGTTCAGGGTTATTCTGGGGGTATTTGCCTTCTATTCCTTAAAAACTAGGTTTGTAGCTACATTACATTTATCTTTTATTCCTTTAAATTTTTTTGTAAATCAAATGAGCCACAGTTTAATTTATTTAGAAAAAGAGATACACTGAAAGGTGGGTATATTGTATCCATTTTCTGGGAATAATATGCTAGTAATATTCTCCCAAGCAGCAATTTAAGGAGAAATAATCAAAACCTTACTTGCCCCCCCCCATACACATAGGAGGAGGGTAAAAGCTTTGATGAGATATTTTCTACTAAGATAGACCATTCCTAGGTCTTTGCATGGAGTTGCTCATTCAGTCAATCAAGGGAGTCCACTGTTAGTTTTCTTAGTATCTTTCCAAACTGGGATAAAAGATGCTATCGCTAGTGGATTGTTGAATCATCAATATTTTTGATGAGAGTATATATTTCAGATCCATCAAACATTTCCAACTGTAGTTAGAACACTGCCATTAGTCTGCATTTGGCTTAATCACATTTTTCTGTCTCTCCATTTTATCTTCTCTATTGGATGATTGCACATACTTGTTTTCAAAATTTTAAAGGTGATATGAGAGCGTTTCTAATTTTGCTGTGCCTACTTTCCCTTGTTTCCTTGCCCTACTTTCCCTTTCATGTAAAGTATTACAATTAGAACATGCATAGTTAATCCTGATCTCATATGCGTTATGCCCACATCTCTGCTAGGGCTATTTACCTTGCTTCTGTCCATTAGACTACTTTATTTCATGAATATCCTTCTTAAATAATTATGTAATTTACTTGCTCATGTATGCAAAAATCTTCTCACATTTACTTGGTTGTGGGATATATCACACAATGCATGGCTGCACAATTTTGCTTTATGAGAGACCATTATCTTTTAAAGAAGTGAAGAAAATATATTTTAAGAACCTTAGAAAACTAATTATTCACATAGTTCAGTTTCCAGTGACTGATTTTCCCCAGACAATTTCTCCCTTGAACCTTAAGAAACTCCTTCAGTGTTTATTTAGTGTAGGTGGACTGCTGGCAAATTTGTTCAAGCTTGATTTATGAGACATGTCTACAGTTCTGAAAGTTGCTGGATATAGAATCCTAGGAAGACAGGTCTTTCCCCCAAACACAAAAAAGTTGCTGTTTCATTGTTCTCTGCCTTGTGTTGTTTCTGACAACATACAGTGTCATTCTTCTCATCACTATTTTTTTTTTTTTGCATGTGGTCTATATCTAGTCTTTGCATTTTCTAAAAAATGCCTTTCAAAGGGGGCACCATTTCAGTCAAGTCCAGTTTACCAGTCTTCTGTAGGCAGCATGTTTTTATGTTGCTTCTAGATATTTGTGTGTAACCCAAGTTCTCAAAGATTTTCTCTCAAATTTCTTTCAGAACTTATAGTTTTATGTTTCCCATTTAAGTCTGATGGTTCCTGTGGAGTTGATTTCTTTAATGTTTTTTCAACACAAAGATGAACATAGGACTTTTGAGTCAGGCAAATACTTTTGTCATTGCTTTGAGCCATCATGCTGTATGATAGGGAAGAGCCTCCAAAAGCCACCACTCTCTCCCTATGACCTGTGATGCTCTTAGAAATTGTTTTACAAGTGAGCAGCAGCTATTGCTAAAGTGTGTGTCTGGTTTGAGGAACATATTCTCCCACATTTTTCTCATTTAGTTCACTGGCTACAGAAATATAAATGCATTGCAGAATACAAAAAAAAAAAAGACTTCTATTTATTGCTGAGTCACTCTGATAAAGTTGGAATTGGAGTCCCCAACAAAACTAAAAGAAGATGGTCTTCATCTCGTTGTGGGTAGCCTGATTTTCTCTGGGAATGAAGGATCCTCGCATCATCTTCTTGCTTTCAGAGGCAGTAAGAACAAACTTAAAATTTTATCAGATGATTAAAATTTTACCATGCATCTGTAAACCTCAAAAGAAAACTAGGTGTATCCTTATACATTCATAATTTACATTCCTTGTGATGAATACTGTTTGTTCAGAAGATGTGCCTGAACTTCTTGAAGGTGGAAAGAACCTAATCAAAGAGACACAGCTGAATTTTATATGAGTTCTTCCACCAGATATGAAACCTGCCTGCCATCTCATATGTAGCCATCCAGAATTCAAAACAGGTTTCTGCTGGTGAATTAAAGGCTGGAAAAGATGAGGCAGTTGCCATTACAAAGAGACAACATGGCTTCCAGAACTTCTAGAAAGTCAGACACATGTGTATCAGGTGATGGGGAGAAAATCAGGAAGAGGGTGAAGTGTCAATAACTACTTAGTAAGAAATAAGTTCTTTCATTTTTCCTCACATACATATCTGTATGTAGCTATTGATTCCTTTTCAATATTTATTGAGTTCTTGGGTTCTTGGTCATATCAAGACCTTTGAAAAGATCATCATATATAGATTATTTCTGTTCTCAAGGAGTCTGCAGACTAATTGGAATATTTTAACTACATTAAAAAAGAAAAATTGAAAAAAGGCAACAGGACCTCAAAAGGTAGAACTACAATCTGTATTTTTTCAAAGGAGTCACAGACTTTTCTGAGGGAGGGAGTTTCAAGTAATCAAAATTGAGAAGTAGGCATTTGAGATAGAAACTTAAATGAGCAAATAAGTGAAAAATTTATCTAGAGATGGTAGGCTAAAGTGCTTCAAAATATGAGGAAAGAGTGAACAAAAGTACATAGTAGGAGAGTCTACAGACTGTTTGGATAACACTGAATTATTCAAAGTTAGTTTTATCTGAGTTTATAAGGAGGAGAGAAAAATGAGAAATCTGTAAGATTCTTTATAGTCTATTTATATGTTGTGTGCTGCCTAATGGAATGTAAATGAGTTCAGTTATTTCTAAGTATTTTCTAAATATCCAGATTCTTTTCTTTGTGTGTGTAGTTTAAGTGGTTTTCTAACTACAAATTGGCTACAACACCTCAATATAGTTTCTGCCAACGTCAGCCAATTTGCTTTAGACAATTCTCCATGTTAGGTCTGGACTTTTTCATTGCAGCAAGGATTCTGTGATGGTTCATTTTAGGTGTCAACTTCACTGAGTCACAGGATATCCAGATATTTGGTCAAATTTTCTGGTGGTTTCCGTGGTAACATTTCAGACGAGATTAACATTTTAATTGGTGGACTGAGTAAAGAAGATTGCCCTCTTTTTATAGGTGGGTCTTGTTCAATCAGCTGAAAACTCAATAGAACAAAAGGTTGAACTCCCTTGGAATATAAGAAAATTGTCTTTCCTGAAGGCCTCCAAGCATCAGATCTTTCTGGCTGATAGCCTTCAAGCTGGGATGTCAGCAGGCCCTGGTTTTTTTTAGCAGCTGAATTGGGACATTAGTTTTGTAGAGTCTGGGTTTACCAGTCTCATTACCATGTTAGCCAGTTCCTTATAATTTGTTGTAATAAATGTATATCTCTCTATATTTATATATTCACATCTATAGTGTATATATGTGTATATATATATATATATATATATATATATATCCTTTAACTTATATAACATACCTTATCTTCTATATATATAACCAATGTGTGTATAGATAATCATTAAGTGAGCTTTGAGCACTTATGTGTATGGGATGTGCATTGATATATAAAAAGTACAATTCTAGAGACAGAGGATCTCTCTCTCTCTCTCTGTCTCTCGTGTGTGTATGTATGTGTGTGTGTATACATACCCTACACGTTGGATATGCCATTTCTCTGGAGAATCCTAATACACATCTGCAGGCTTGCTGATTAACATAGATAAGTGAAAATAGCATCTCCTTGACTCCCTTGGTATGAAAAATAATGTTTAAGAACCACAACCCTTCTTGTAACCCAGGTAAGAGCACAATGTCCCACTTCTGCCAACAAATGACCATTTCTTAGAATCTGACACTATTGCCTGGCACAAGGAAATGATGGGTTTTGCAGGGCTGAGGAAAGAGTCTTGTTCTCCCTGACCATTTCCATCCTGAGGCCATATGTTTGGCTGTTAAAATGTTCACTGCACTCAGATTGGCAACAACGTTGTTTCCCTAAATCGAATTGAGAGTCATAAATACCTGTATGTAGCTCGACTCTTAAAAATAGCTAAGTAGCATCCCACAAACAGTACATACTTCCTGTTGAACCAGATGGAGAAATCTGCAGTGCTGCATGCCAGCATGGAGAGAGCAAGGCATTCCCTGGGACCCAGCCACTTATGCCAGAGGAGCTGGCACAGCAGTGAGAGTAAACTGTAGTCTAGACCTGGTCAAGCCCTCAGCAGCTCCAGGAAACCGACTTGAAGTGAGGAATTTGGACTTTTATTTTCCCTAGTGGGAAAATACTTAGAGATCATTTATATGATACTGGATGATTTTGTATAAAAATAATGTTTGTATTTGCCTTCTTCGAACTCCTAGGATTGCGTTTCTCTTTGGAACTCCTAACTCAACTTTATTTTTCTAAGTGCATAAGCATTCAACAAGCACTGAACATCCTTCACATACCTCTGCCATATAAGGTCCTTTTTCCTAGTCTCCCAGTTAATATTGATCTATATCATCTTTGCCATTCCCTCCCTTCTTATGGTCACTGGACTATAGGTTACTCATCTCCTTTGCTTTGCTTTGGTTTAGTGATCTGTCCCTTTTTCCCTCTCTGATCCAAAGGAGCTTGACCTAATGTGGCAACTATTTCCTGAACATAATGATGGGTTGGGAAGAAAGAGGTGGGTTAACTTTCCTAATAGTCAGCAATTGGAAGGAGTTACCTCCACCAATGTCAACTGGCTCTTCCCCTCAATCTCCATATTTTTTAAAAGTATATAGCAATCACGGAAGGTCTGTGCCTTTCCTAACTTTTTTTTCTTTCAAGTGAATAAGTGAAGAGAGATTTTTAATGGATTCCTCAGATTTTTCACCATTTGTCTTGTGGATTGGATAGGGAACACCTGCATTTCATGTTCATAAGGTAGTGAAAATTCTGATTCTTTCGCTTTAGACTTGGTGACAAATCAGAACATAGGAAAAGGAGATAAAGTAATTTATTGGAGCTTTTACCTGTCAAGTTTGTCCTAAGACGGAATGAGTGGCATGTTTTTCATGAATAAAATGCATTTTTTCTTACACTCATTGACTTGCAGAAGCGGGATTGCTCACATTATGTTAGATATGGAAAAGTATTTTCAAATTAATCAGTGGCTTACACTATTTGCCAAAATCTTGCCGTAGAGTCATTTTAGGACAGGGGTTGGCAAACGCTTTCTGTAGAGGGCCAGATAGTAAATATTTTCTGCTTTGGTTGGCTATATAGCCTCTGTCACAAATACTCAGTTCCGCAGTTGTGAAAACTCACAGATGATGCCTAAATACACAGTAGTGGCAGTGTTCTAATAAAACTTTATTCGCAAAAAAAAAAAAAAAAAAAAACCAGATGGCTTGTCTGTTTTGACCCAAGCCTCCCGGTTTAAGGTAATAAGTTTAAACCAATAGCACAAAAGCCATAGCTATTGCTTGGAAATATATTTCTTTCATTTTTTTATTGGTTTACCAAAGTATGTAATTTTCTGGAGTACATCTTCATCTCCTTATGTGCATAGGCCTGATCTTGCCCACCATCAACTTCCTAGTGACCTTCTCACTCTCTGGCTAACACCCTCTGCTCCTCCTCCTGTAACCACTATACTTTTTAAACAGAGTCTAAGAGGTGCTTTTGTTGTGATTTGCTACTTCATTTGTTCTGGTGACTTAAATTCCACATGTGATAGAAGCCAGCTGTCTTTTGCTTTCTGATCTTCTTTGCTTAGCAAAATCAACTGGTGTTCCATCTACATTGTCACAAAAGGCAAGACTCGTCTTCTTTAATAAGCGAGTTCGACAGGTGAGTAGTAGGCTATCGAATATGCATCCCATAACTTCCTTTTCTAGTCATTTGTCTGTGGGCATTTGGATTAAGAAACATATTTCTTTAAGGAAACCAAATAGAAGCAATGTGGATGAGAGATGCTCGGGTGGATGTTAAAAATGTTGATTCAAGACTTGGTGTGAAAACCTGCATTTGGGGAGGTGTGGTGAGGGCTAAACTTCTAAATCATGTACCATGTAGCACAACATTATTAAGGTAATTTAAAAAAAATGCAAAACTCATGTCACACACTGACCATTCTGGAATCTCTGGCAAGTAGGACCTGGAAATCTTTATATCAGACAGTTTCCCCCATTGTCTTTGCACAAACTTGAGAACCTGTAAGACTTTAGAGCCATTGATATGTAGGTCAACTTACCCATGAAGTTGCAAACCTAGGAGGAAACCTGGGCATTTTTATGGCATTTGTGTTGTATTTTCTTTTTATTAAAGTAACATTAACTTACAGCACTGTATACATTTCAGATTCATATTTTCTCACCTCAGGAACTATATAGTTCACACTTTACCTACCTCCAAATGTTCAGTCACCACCCAACACCAAGCTATTCCCTCCTCTTTCTCCCTACTAAGTCAACAACGGCTTTGTTCTGTTTGTTTGATTACTTGTGCTTTTCTCCTCTTCTTCTCTGCCCCCTCCCCTTCCCCCTCATTCTTTATCTGCTTTTGTTTTTCTTTATATTCCTTAAATGAGTGAAATCCTTTGATATTTATATTTTTTAATTAATTTATTTCAGTTAGTATAATCACCTTAAGACTCAGCCATATGAAAGCAGCAAAAATTTCATTTTTCTTTATGACTGAGTAAAGTCTCTATGTACCACATCCTAATATATATATAATATCTTGGTTTTTTTTT
>PVHY01008046.1:0-63797 GCA_004024945.1 Uropsilus gracilis
GAGGCAAACCCTTGAGATTACAAAGTTGTGAAATTTATATATAAATAAAGAAAAAAATAAATAAAGAAAAAAATGAAAATGAGGAATAATTTCTTATTAGCATCTATTACTTTGTGAGTATTTAAATTTCCCTAATTGTCTCAAAAGTGTCTTTTTACAGGTGGTTTGTTTGAATTGGGATCAAAATAAATTCTACACATTGTAAAAATAAAATAAAATAAAATAAATTTTCTAGAGACTGAATCAAAAGAAAACACAAAATTTTATCTGGTAGACTACTTATATTTGTTGGGTTTAATATAAATTTATTCTCAATAGATAATGGCTTTTACCATGAACTTTGGAAATAGTTCCAAAGAAAGCTTCAAAAAGGCTTTACAATTAATGTTGATTCCACAGACAACATGGTATTGGGTCTCCTGCCCTCTTGATAAGGGATGCCTAGGGTGCCTACCCCTGGGTGCCAGAAATGGATACATACATTTGATGTACTATAGACTTGGAAATTTCACAGAGAGCTGGGTAGTACTTTTAATTAGCATACCTGCCTAACAGAACTTCCCCTCCAGGAGTCCTATTGGTGGGAAAGACTTGGCAAGAAAGTTATAAAGAGGCTTGAGGACAAAGGAAGGGATATATTCAGCCATTTTAGGAGGAAAGATGGAGGAGGCCAGGCCATGAGGGCTGAGGGGCCTTAGCCCAGGCGAAGACAGCATTATGCTTTCGACTGACTGCAACGAAGAGCTGGAGCATGTCAAAGAAAGATGTCTACTCCTTGAGGAACTCTGAAGGATTGGACAAGAGGTGAGGTTAACAGGACTAAAAAACTGAGGGTTTTGGACAGTGTTGAGGAAGGACTTTGGACAATGTTAGAAACGGACACTCTTGGAATAATCTGGGTTTTTCTTATATGTTATTTTTTGTAGTTAAATAATTAGGAATTTACTTTGCTTAGTAAGAAATTAGTTTGCACTCTAAGAGTCTTGTTCTGGCTTGGAAAATATAATAAAAGGCTAGGGGTGGTAGGAAGAACCTGCAACATTGAATGTTTTTAGGCTTCAGGAGCTGCAGAAGGTAAATTGAGGCAAGCTAGTAAGTTGTACACTGTAGTTTCTGAGTTTTTTTTTTTTTTTTTTTTTTTCCTGCAGTCTCTGGTGCAGGGAGCTGAGAAGCAGGCTGCTAGAATCTGCATAACAAAGGTGACTGCTCTGTGAAAGCATTCACCTGCTGTAGGTTTAGGATTTGAATCTGCCTGGAGAATCAGCAGGCAGATGATTTGAGCTTTAAGTTAGAAAGCTCCCTTACCTGATAACACTCTCAATGCCTGTACCCACTAGCAGAATCTCTTGGTGTGTCTCCTGATACTATTCTAATCCTTATGGTAGCATGCTATATACATATTCCAGCTACTGCATCTCCCATGATTCAAAGATTTAAGCTATCACTTGATTTTTGTGTTTTCACTACCTTAAAATATTTATTTTGACCGATGCCGTTGAGTATACTTCACTTAAACTGACTGTCAGTCACAATCCCATGTGCCACTTATGCTAAGTTCCCTTAGCACCAGCCTTCACTTTTTGACTGCTTAACCCACTCAAATATTTCTCCAAATTTCACCTCAATAGAATTGTTTGCATTGTTTTCCCAGTTGATATCATCTAGTTTCTTAAACTATCAGTACAATGGAAGGGTAGGAAAGTACGCCTACGTACTTTCCTACGTCCAGATCTCAGTTTCGTCTGTCCTGCTGTGACTTTGTCGGACGGTTATCAGGAGTACCGGGCTACCCCCTTTTAATTCCTTTTTACTGAGGGTTCTTCCACCTGGCCTGCCCGTAGCAGCTGCCCAGAGATCAAACCTTAGTAACAAGAGTAGGCATAGAGGTTTATTTACGGATAAGGAGAAAACAAACTAAAAGCGGCCACACCCTCACAAGTGTTCCAAACAGAATAGAGCCCCACTTCCGCTCCTCAAGGAGGTGCATGGGGGTTGCCTCTGTCTTAGTGTACTTGTGGTTGAAAACGCCAGGTATGTCCTTATGTCTTGATCCTCTGTCACTCCAGTTAGCACTAGACGAATCCAATCAAGACAGGTGGATCTGAGGCAGGTCTCGCCAAGGCAGGCCTATCCAAGTTACCTCTGAGTCTCAGTTTCCTTTTTTTTTTAAAGTGGGGGATTCCTTGGTACTAATACTGTAAGTCACTGTGAGATTAAGTGAAATGATAAATACAAAACCTTTAACAGAGAAGGTGGTAAACGGTAATGCCTCAAGAAATGTTAACTGTTACTATCATAAAACATCCATTTCCAGAAAGTCTCAGCAGTGACTGAGTTTTGTGCCAAAAATACATAATAGAAATTCACTTGCCTTTAAAGTACTGTCAGTTGGGTTTTTTTTTTTGTTTTGTTTTGTTTTGTTTTTTGTTTTTTGCTTTTGTTTTTTATAAGTAACAGTGGAGAGAATGTCTCCTATCCAAGAACTAGCCAGACCCAACTTGCTTCGCTACCAAGATTGGAGGGAGATAGGACACATTCAGGGTTGTATGGCTACAGGCAGGACATAATTTCTTGCCTTTTATCTTTCTTGTCTTTTATCTTTGAGTGAACAGCTAGTTTTTCCCCAATAAAGTGGTCCTGAGGTCATACTGCATATTTCTCTCCTGCTTTTTGTTGTTATTGTTTTTAAACTGGACTCTCTTTACATGAAAATGAGCCCATCTAATATTTTTTTCTAAACCCATTTTGATACTAGAAATAGGAGGATTTTGCATGGGAGAAGCATAACTGAACACATTCAACAACATTAATTTAGTTCTGCTAAAAGCAACCAAAATCTGTAACCACAGTACCTGGCATTCATGGAAGACAGGATAGTGCAAACCTAAAAGGGATAGATGACTTAAGATGACTTAAAACTGAATGAAATTGTGTTCTGGCAAACATGAGCTAGAGGATTACAAATTTGTTTCCTTTGGGTGTTGTATAGAGTGTTTACTTAAAATTGTAGGAAGGAGTGGCCACCACTTGAATAAAAAAGCAAATATTATGGATGAAATCTGTGGGATTGTTTAACATGTCCGTTTTAATAGACCTGAATGGCAGCATGAGTCATAGTCTCACTCGTTTTTTTGTTACAGTTATTGACTAAGAGTGTTACTTAAAATACTAAAGACAAAGATTAAAGACTAGAAACCATTTTCTTTTAAATTATTTTTGAGAAATGCTTAATGCATATTCAATTTTATAATCCCTTTCTTTTCACCGATACCAAATTTCTACTGTCAAAGCTAGAAAACCTCTGTAGAATTTGAAGAGCTAAAATCTTACTTCGAACTTTTTTCTAAGTAGATAGAGTTTCATTCACAATCAGATAAAGATATCTTTGTATCCTACTTATTGCAATAATAGACCGGATGGATTCTTGGTTAAACCTGAATATTTTTAAATGCTCTATATGTTCTAGTTCTAAATTGCATGTTTTAAGCATATTGCTTTGAAATCCTTAAAAAATGCATACTGAATTTTGATGTGTTCTAAAACAGTCATGAAAATTAACATCTTCCTTCAGCCCAGGGCCAAACAGATTTTTTTTTGCAGGGCCAAATTAGAATCTGCCTACAGGCTTCAGATAAAAAAAGGTAGCAAGCAGGCAACTTTTTTAAAGTCAGAAAAGGCAAAGTAATCTTACATGGCTATCTTTTTTTGTAATATAAGAAGCTGAGAAAGGGAATAATCTTTTAACTTAGACTTAACCCTCCAGAGTATGCAGATATTAACAGATCTTTTCTGGAATATAAGCAGGCATTATTGTACTTTACATTCTATAGGTGACAAATTATTTTAATGTAGAAGTTACTGGGAGTGGAGCTTGGAGGGCATGTTAATTAGGTACTCTTTTTAGACTTCTTTTAAGGTTCACATTTGAACAGGCCTCAGTTGTTATATAGAATTGGGAGGTCAGAAGTCAGAATCATGGATTACAGATTACTATTTCTAACTGCTCTGAAATTCCACAGATGAAACTAGCAGCCTATATTACAATAAACATTAGATTGTGGGTAATAGAGAAGCAATGTCCACAGTGTCAAAAAAAGAAAGAGAGTGTAACGCAGTCCAGAAGGAGAAGGTCTGGGATATGAACACATAAACTTGGAGATTGCAAAAGCACAATGCATATATAAGTGTATAGAGTCAGGAACCTGTTCAATGTTCAAGAGACGTTTATAAACACCAACAATACACCTGGGAATCTACTAGATGTAGAATGTCAAAAAAAAAAAATAAGGTATAGAAAGGACTCAATATCTGGTGGCAGGATTGTAACAACAAAAAGTGAAGGGAATGGAACCTAGAGGAGATGATAATAATAATAATAATAATTAATATTAGTGATCATTTTTTGAGTGCTTAATAGGGTCCAATCTGTTTAAGTCTATTAGACATCATTTTCAGTTCTATATCAACACAGTGTATTAGAAAAAATTATTTTCATGTTTCAATTAAGAGAACTGAGGATAGGAGAAGTTAGGTTATTTATCAAAAATCACAAAGCTAGTGTTACTGCAGCTAGGAAAAAGAAATAGACTATTAACAGAAAGAAGAAGCACGTAGATAGAAGCTGAGAGATAGGTAGATGAATAAAATGTAGAAAGCTATATATATATATATATATATAGTATATTGTGTGTGTATGCAATGTAACATAAATGTGTGTACAAGAAGGTACATGTGCATATGTGTGATTATATGCATGCTGAACAACCTCACACACACACACACACACACACAGTTTACATGTTTTATGTGTTCTTGCCTTTCCAGTTTTCTGCTGTCTATTCCTGTTACAGATTATGAGTGGTCTTTGTCTGGCTTTCACCAGTCAATCCCCCATACATATTGAAAGAGTCAGTGAGCTTAAATAAAATAAAGACTGTTTATTGTGGATCATAGAATAGGAGAGGGGCAGCAAGTACCTCCACTAAAGTTGTTGACCTGAGAGCAGTGGGAATCCTGGTTGAAGGGTTGGTTAACAGGGTGGGGTAGCAGGAAGCAGTGTCACAGTGTCTTTTAGGCTGGGCTGCATTGGGACACAGATGGGTTATATCCTTCAGGCTTTGCAGGTCTCATCAATATCTTTGGTCTCCATCCGCATGTGTGCATTTTAGCGCTTATTGAGTGCAGGGTCATTTCCATGTCAGACCTTGGGTTGTTTGTGTGTGATCATGAAGTCTCAGCTAATTCTGAAACCATTGCCAGAAAGCAGAAAGACTCTGCAGAGTGGATGGTCTGTTTCCCACTGAGTGGCTGAATTCTGATTAACCTGGGAGAACAGAGAGGTTAAGCAAGCAAGGTCCAGGGCCAGGGGGCCTGTAATAGCACACCTGGACCCAACTAACACATTTCCTCTCTTTGTATCTGCCCATTAATCAAGGACAGTTTAAATTCTACTTCATATGTGAGTACTCCTCTGAAGATTCTTGATGGGAATGAACTCTCTAAAATATAACCAGTTCTATTCTTGTCCATTTACTCACTAGTATATTTCATAGAATATACTGTAACTAATTGTACTTCTTTAACATAGCAATTTGAATAAGTGTTTCTCCTTAGTGCTCTGCCTGCAAGGCATATAATAAATGTTTCTTGGTGCATTTATGCATAGAGTGATTGAAGTAAACAAACTACTGTCATTTATTCAATGTTGCTCCTGTGCATCGAAATCTAATGTATAATTGCTTCTTATGGCTTCTTTAATATTACAATTCTTATTACAGATGTCCAAATGTTTACCTCACAATGTCCCTTCTCCTCAAACTTGTTTCCATTATTATGTCCTCTGAATCTCTTGCTGATATACTTCCTAGTTTACTATGTTCCTAGTTCACTGTCCACTTGTTTCACAGTTTTATATTCTTCCTAGTCTGGTATCTTGTGAAGAATCTGAAGTATTCAGCCAACTAGTGAGGATACTTCCCTTGTAACAATATTTTATGGGTTTTTACACTGTTGCTATAATGGAAATGGTGCTTTTGCAGTTATCTCATTGGACTATAGTTGTAATGCCCAGAGTGATGGCCTGATCCAAATCCAGGGACCCTTAAAATAAAGGAGATCTCTCTGTGCTCTGGAGACTCCAGTATGCCTGGTGTATAGGTTGATGATGCTATCTGATAGGACTGAAACCTCATCATAGTCTTTTCAATGTCCTTTGAATTCCTCCCAAGAGCAGTTGCAGGATATTAGGTTAAGAAATAAAAACATGGTAAAATACCCCAATTGTCTTTCATCATATTCCTGTTATTTATTATGCTGACAGGATCAAATGATTCCACAATGACATGTTGGCTGCAATTTCTTCCTCCCTCTTTTCCCCTTCAACCTTTGTATTTTCTAAACTGCTTTAAATCTTTGGGAGTGAGTCTCAGGGGAAACTATAGTTAAAATTCTTAATCTAGTGAACTGGTTAGACACACACACACATAAACACACACACACACACTCAAATGAAACTGTAAACATATCATTCTTGTGTTGGAACTTACTTGCATTTTTAAATAACCAGGGAAATGAATGGACAGTAATACTGTTTTTTAATCTGTCCAGTGAGGCCAGTACTCCAGATGTGCCAGTAGTGAAAGAGTTTTATGATAAGAGTACTCATTATTTAGTTAATCAAGAAAAATTTGATTCACAATTTATCTGTTAGGTCCAAAGATGAGAAGTGTTAAGAACCTACTTTGTTAATATGGCAGATGAACTTAACCATTTGAAGAAGAGAGGTTGTGTGTTATTTGTTCTACAAAATACAATGATCCTTGTGGATTTTCTAATTTATACCCTCATTGAATATATTATGCTTGTTAATTATTGGACAAAAAAATCTTAAATAATTTTCAAAATATATCTTGAAGTGATTCTATTTGAGCTAACTGATAGATCTGTATTCATCAGGGCTTGTTAATACTAAAAAAAAAAAGAAAAACCTAGATAAATGGCTAGAATAAAAAGAAACATTTTTTCATTCCTCTTTCCATTACCTTTTCTGTCCTTTTTTGTCAACACTAGATTATACAATGAAGAGATTGGATAAAGAAAATAACATTAACATTTAACAGCAATGTGTAGCAGACTTTATCCATAATATGCTATATACTGTTTAAAAAGATAGAGACAGAAAAAAATAGTGAAGTACTGTTATTGCCTGAAGTCCAATCTAATTGATAGAAACAAAAGAGAATGTATATGAAAAGATATAACACAAAGATTGAGAAGTGAATAAATTAGAAATCATAATGGAAAAATAATCATGTGGATGAAAAAGTTTTTCTCAAAACACCAAAAGTGTAAGAAAATTTGATATTTTTGAAAGTTTACAACAATTCATAATGAGGGAAATAATATTTTGTCCCATAAAAAATGCTTGCCATTTTAATTCATTATAGTAGGACATGTGTTGTTTGTTAGCTTTTGTTTTTGTTTTTATAAGATAATGAATTGTACTCATCTCCTTTGTGATTTGGAGCATAAGGTTTCATATATGTGAGATGTAACAGCATTGAAATATTAACTATTCTAAACTGAGATCATTCTAGCAAAATTGGTCTTACTAGCTCAAAAATAGTAACCTTAAAAAATAATTCCAACTCTGGAAATAGTGGTAAAAATTAAAGAAGGAAATGGAGCTGAGAAAAATTTCATTAGGGTATACTTTTTTTCATCATTAATATTAATTTGAAGACCTGCTATGAACATTATCCTATTTCTATCATAAATTCTGTTATGAGTCTTTGTCATAGGGAATATCTTTGGATGGGTAGTTGGAAGTAGAAATAAGACAAAGTTCTACATTTTTAGAATTTGGAAAATGAAGGTACTGTAAGTGAATGTAACTAAATGTTTCTAAAGGTTTTAAAGTCTTCATATTATGACTGAGTAGAGAAACAGTTCATAATAAATAAATCCCAACAGATACAATGATGTGTTTAAATTAGGTTGGTAAAAATTTAAATTAGGTTGGTTAAAAAACAAAAACAAAAACAAAAAAAAAAAACAACCTTTCCATACATTGCCCAAATCCTATTCTTTGAAATTCACAAGGTTTTCTCAAAACACTTAACAAAGCACCCAGATACTTAAGTTTCTGGATTTATGACTGAATCTCTGTACAGTGTATTGATATGCAGACATCAATAACTTATTTCAGCTTTCATGCATGCAATAAGTTAAACTGTACTTGAAAATACCAAGAGGAATACAACATAGAGAGATGAAGAAGTTACAACCTGTTGCAGGGGATGATGTCACAATTTGCAATGTACTCGTTCCTTTTCACCACATGTACATAAAATGTAGAATGCTGGATAAGAAGATTTGGAGGTCAGAAACTCTGGCTGTAAGCCCCTTTTCTGCCAGTTTCTAAGCAGGGTTGGTTCTCATTAAAAAATGAAAAAATAACTACATTGAGTTAACAGCATTATGTGAAATGGTGTAAGTGAATCACTTAGCACAGAGTCTGGCACATTCAAGTTGATAAAAAATATTAGTTTTTATTATGTAGCATATCTTGAATCTGAGAATTATTATTATTATTTTTTTTACTCAGGAAAACACTCAACAACTTATTTATAGATATAGAGATCATAGATGGAAACACTGGAATTTAAAGTTAAGTTTCAGTGTTGAATGATTCACATGCTCAATATTTTTTTATTTTTGTTGCACTAGATGTCTTCTGAAATATCTTTACTTTGTGACTTCCTTGAAAGGATAATGCTTATAATTAATGTGGAAAACTCACCAATGCTATCTTTCTAAGCCTCATTTTCTTGTGTTGCTAAATCATCTGTAAGAATTGTTCATTGATTTTTTTACAGAAATATTTATTGCAATTGATACTTATTAGTAAATAATGAATAATACTTATAGAATTTATTTGTTTTTTCCTCAACTAGATATCACTATATTATGGATCCAACAACTTTAGACCCTTGATTAACTTTGACTTTCTAGTTACTAAGCACATTTTAAGAAATTATTTTTAAAAGATACTAAGCATTTTCTAAAGTTTGTTGGTTCTGTTTTCAGGCTGGAGTATTTTTTTTTAAATGCTAAGTTATACACCCCTTTGGAATCTATAACTGTGGCAGGTTTTTCTAGGCAATAACACACCAGAGGAAAGTTTGGCTTTGCGTTTTCTTCTTTCTGATTTATTTTATTCTTTGGTGGCTAATTTGCATTTTTCTCTGAAAAAGATGAGAATTATAATGCATATGCAAAAGCATAAAGCAAAAAAAAAAAAAAAAGACACAAAGACAACCCTTGGCCCCCAACTAGCAGTATGAACCTGGACATCTTCACCAATTTTTGTCTCAGTTTCAACATCTGTAAAAAGGGGCGGTGACTTTCATTACAGATTGTTTTGAGGTTGCAGTGTGATGGTGTACTGGGACTATCTGATTATTAACTTTTTAGGAATTCTGAGACTGGATGTTAAAAATCTTAGTTTAAAATCATTCTGGGGGAGTATTTACATCACGGAAATTTGCAAGTGCTCTAAATTAGAACTTTCTTTTTCTTCCTGAAGAGCAGGTTTATCAGAACACCACCAAATATTTCTAATAAATGACTTAGTCAAGTCCAGGCACATATTAATATTTCAATATTCTTATTTCACAGGAGGATGATTATACAGTTAATTCAGAAATTTGCATAGAACTGTTTTTTTTAGTTACCTCTCTGAAGATTCTTGTCTATTTATACAACATCTGAATAATAAAAGATGTCAAGATGTTTGTGTTAGATCTATTTTTAGTACCTGCACAAAAGAATCAATTAGAAGAGACTATACAGAGTTTCATAAGAGAAAACTTTTTATTAGTTGACAGATCTCTCAATATCATGGAGATGTAGAAATGTTGCTGATTGCAGGTCATTGTAAACATCCTGTTCTACTCTTATTTGGAGGCAACACATAAACTATTTCATGAATTGATATGTCATCAATGGAAAAGAAATATTTTCTAAATAGAGCATGTTATATCATTGCCATGTTCATCCATTGACTTATGTTCCTTTTATTAAATAGTCATTGCTATTTAATTAAAGTAAATATGTAAATTACTTTGGATGACCTTGTTATTTTAATGATGCTAGTTATTCCAACCCATGAGCATTAGTATTTTTCCATTTGTTTGTGTTTTATTTCTTTCAAAAAGTCCTTCACCTTCTTCATTAAGCTTATTCTTTTTGGTGTGATTATAAATGAAACTGTATTTTGTAGTTCTCTTTTTTCTTATACATTGATCATCTGTAAAGATATCACTGATTTGTGTGGTGATTTTATGTCCTGCCACCTTACAATATTCATTTATTATTTCTTAAAGCTTTTTTTCTTTTTTGTAGCATATTTTGGTTTCTCTAAATTAATTAGCATGCCATCTGCCAATATTGACAGTTTTACTTTTTCTTTTTCAATTTGGATTCCTTTATGTCTCCTTCTTACCTAATCATTTCAACTAGGACTTCCAAGGCTAAGTTGAATAGCAGTAATGATAGTGGACATTCATGTCTTGTTCCTTTGTGAAAATGCTTCAGTTTTATGATATAAATTTTAATGATAAGAGAACTAAAGTCAAAAAGTTACATAACTTTTCCCATATATATATATAATGTATGAATATTTATTCTGGTGGTTGTCTGAACATTGTTTATGCCTTTATTTAAATAAACAATGAATATCAGTAATGCGCATTGTCAAATGGATGTCAAAATTCAGGGATAAAATCCTAAAGATCACTATAGAGAATTGTATAAAAAACAATGCATCACTAACAAGCATTTATAACACTAACAAAAAAAATTAAGAAAAATTGAACTCCAAATGTAAAGAATTTCCAAAAGTTGAATTAATTTATAATTTCAAAGGAATACTGCTCAGTTTAAATAAAATAAAATAAAATAATTTTGTATATGAAAAATTGCTCAACGTCACTAGCAATAAGGGAAATGTAAACCAAAACCACAATGAGATACCACCTTACACCAGTAAGAATAGCCCACATCCGAAGAACAGGCAACAAGTACTGACGAGGATGTGGAGAGAAAGAAACACTCTTACACTGCTGGTGGAAATGTAAACTGATCCAGTCACTATGGAAAGCTGTGTGGAAGACCCTCAAATTAATGAAAATGGAACTACCATTTGACCCAGGTATTGTTCTCTTGGCAATCTACCCAAAAGAGACCTCAATGTGGGTACAAAGGGATACCTGCGCTCGGATGTTTACTGCAGCACTATTTATAATTGCTAGGACTTGGAAGCAACAAAAATGCCCCCAAACAGATGACCAGATGAAAAAAATGTGGTATATATACACAATGGAATATTACTCATCACTTAAAAATGACAAATTTAATGATTTTATGATAACATGGATGTACTTTGAAGAAATCATATTAGCAGAAACAAGTCAAAAAGAGAAAGACAGAAACCAAATGGTTTTATTAATATATGGGATAAAAGGAAAAAATAAACAAAAGCCACAAGGAAAACAAGCTAAGCACCAAACTGAAGCACAAAACTTCAGGCAAGGAGGGGAAGGGGAAGAATGGTGGGGAGAGTGGAGGGGTAAATCCCTGGTATTACAATGATGTGAAATTTATATATAAATAAATTCAAAGAAAGAATGATACACACAAAAAATAATAAAGTAAATAAATTTTGCTAATTTGTGACATTGATAAAACTGGAGGAAATGGTGTTAAACAAAATCAGTCAGAAGGAGAAGGACAAATATCAGATGATTTCAATCTTATGTGAAATAAAGAGGAATGAAACAAAGAAACACACAAAACTAAAACAAATTTTAGCTACCAAAGGGAATAAGTAGGAAAGGGGGTGTATGTGGATAGGATGCCCAGTGGACTATGGTTGAAAATTATGAGTTATTTTGTGGTGGATGTGGTATGGTCATATACGTCTGAAAAGAGATGAGCTTATATGTTTAAATCATATACAGTGTTGTAAGCCAACATTACTGCAAAGAATAAGATTAAAAAATGAGGAGCTCCAAATTGAAAAATGCTTTAAGTATAAAAAGTACAATAGATTTGAAGGCTTAGTATTAAAAAATGGAAAGAAAAAAATCTTAATAATTAGCTTGATTATATTATATATAGAAATGATATCTTATATACTTTGGATTTAATAATATATATTATTATAATTCAGCAAATAAAATTAAAAACCTTGTTAAGATAATTTTTTTGGAGTTCTCATATTAAAAAAACAATAAAGACATTGACATAAGAGAATCCAGGAATATTTTGATGTGTATAAAACAATTAACTTTTCATGAAATGCTGATTTTTTTATCTTCAAGACCTAGGCCATATGTTGATTCAGTTTTCTGATCAATGCAAACTTGATGTTGTATTTTGATGAATGTATAGTCATTGGAATATTACTGCCTACTCAATTTCCCTTTCAGTTAAAACTATTAAACAACTATAGGAAGAAATTTAAAAAATAACAGTTTCTAATGATAGATAATGTTTTCTACCTGTTATTTTCCTTTGAGGTATCTACTACTTGAGCTCACATTCTTGTGATTTCTTTCCTAACTTTCATTTTTGAACTTAGAAATGATTCTAAAATCATAAGTAGCTGTGAAAAGGAAGACAATCTTTTTTACTTACCATGAACACCTTTTTTAGCTTTTCTACAACTAATATAAGATCTAAAATTATGACTGCTATTTCTAATATAGAAAAGTTTTTTTTTAACCCTTTTCTATAAGGTAGTATTTGTTAGTTTTTTTGAATCAACAAAAGACTTCATCTAACTATCTTCTTGCATAGGAAGGTGTTTGTTCAGACTTTGTTGTGGACCATGCAACAGGCACTGTCACTGCTAACCTAGAACACTATGAACCACTTGCATAGCTGACAAGATCTTCAAAAGAATACTTCCATCCATTTGCTGAACTTTGCCTCAACTTCCACAAAACTAACATAGCTAAGTCATCAAGGATAAAAGAATTTCTATACACAAGTCAAAGAAAGTCAGAAAGAAATTACCTTTAGTTTGAGAGAAGGTTATTTTCTGGATAATTGGGCTTATTTTAGATCTCTTAAGTGAAATTAACTAAACAGTCATACTTCAAAATTATTTTGAGAAACTGGTGTTTGCCATTCTTAAGAAAATCAGAATCCTATTGGCAAGGAAAAATATAGAAAAACATGTAAAATAAAGCATTCCCCTCTCTAGTTGTTCAATATTTACTACAAATATACTCATGAATGACAAAGTTTATTCTCCATTATGTGTTCAAGTCATTTGCTGGCATTTTATTCCATTCAGTCTTAAAATTTTGCTCTCAGCATTGTTTGTAGATATCTTAAGGGGTATCCAAGTGGAAGGATGAGTTGTTGCAAAAATATTGCAGTGAAATTTTCAGTTGTTTTTGGGGTTATTTGAAGAAATTTATTTTGTCTTTATGAGAGCGAAAAATAATTGGGTCACCCTGGATACCCACATCAAGTTCAAGAAATTATCATACCTACAAAGAGAGCAGCATGCTGCTGCTTACCTGAGTAGCAGTTGAGGTTGCATATTTTGCTTTTAAAATGTACCAGGCCTCATGCCAGCATCTCATACAGTAGTTGTTAAGATAAGCAAACAATTGTAATTGAAAGTGGAGTCAAGCATTTAGAAGCAGAAACACTAATTAGAACTAATTGACAAGTGTTATAACACTCACCAGGGTAGCTTTTTACACAGGAAAATGATAGTTATATAAATACAGTGATTAATTGTATTCATCTAGTTATTTTTCTTCTTCGGGTCAAATACAACTAGAACTTGGCTATTGATTACAACCTCAAATTTATGATTTTTAATTGCACAATTTTCTTTCTCAATCTTATCTTGCTTCTAGTGTGTGTATGTGTGTATGTGTGTGTGTGTGTGTGTACGTGTGTAATCATTTTTCTCTGGTGTGTTTTTTCCCCCTACAATATCTCTGTTAGATATATACAATTTGTGACTATTTTCAGTTTAGATTGTAGAAACAGTTCTTAATAAATTGACATATTGAAAAATTGTTCCAGGTTTGTAAGCATAAATACAATTATTTTGTCTACTTTTTTGACTTAAATATTCTTGTATTAATGGGAAAACAAATCCTCAACTCTGTCAATCTAGCATCTGCCCAAAACACTACAAGAAGAGTTATGTTAAATGTATTATTTGTCTGTAAGTACATTTCACTGTATTAAAAATATAATTTGAAAACTTCTAAAGCAGTACCTTCACTAAGAGTAAAACCAAAGAAAACACATTGATTACTTCTTATAAAGTAAGACATACTGAAGAAAATTTGTTATCTTGGTTCAAAGCCAGACACTGTGAATGGAGTGCAGTAGAAGGGTTATAAGTTCAATAATTGGGAGATATGGGTTCAAACTATGATTCTATAAAATGATATGTAGAACCAAAAGGAAGCTACTCTTTTGATTTTAGTTTCTTGTTTTTAAAACAAGAGGAATGAAACAGATGTTTCCCTTTATTTTTGAAACTGTAGTCCATTTTGAATTATTTACTTTGAAATATTTCCAAGGTAAGTTGACTAGAGTAAATTTTAACCCATTTTCATAGAGAGCGGTCAGGAGCATTTGGTGATTTTAACGTTGGTTCAAATCTGGGATTGATTCTTGTCTAATGGATGACCTTTAACAACTTTACACATTTCCTTGGGAGTGGGCGTGGGGATAGCATATAGTTAAAGAAACCTGATTTCCCTAGGTTGAGCTATATTTCAATTATATAGATAGATTATACCATCCTCTATATTTACTCATCACAACTTTTGGGGCAAGGAAAAGAAAAAAAGTTGATGGAGTTGCTGCATCTTTACATAAAATCATAATGTTAAGTAAACATTTATCTAAGAATGTGAATCTGATTTTTGCAAAAAGATTTATCATATCCTATTCTACAATGTAATCCCTGGTAACTTAATGTAAAGAAATTATTCTTTTATCATTTACTAGGGTCACCATAGCAAGTTATTTCATATTGGTGGGTTGAAACAACAAAAAATATTATTTTCTAGTTCTAAAGTATAGAAGTCTGAAATCAAATAATATACAAGGCTATATTCCCTCAAAAAATCAAGAAAAGACCTTTTCTTGGCTCTCCTAGTTCTTACTGCCAACTAGCATCATTGGAGTATTTTTATTTGTTTTATAGAAATGCATTCTATTTTGTCACATGGTTTATATCTATGTATCTTTGTCTTTGTCCAAATAACTACTTTTAAGACCAGTTTTCACTGAATTTGAGACCTAACTCAGACCAATGTGTGATTAATTTAACAAATTAATTGCATTTGCAAAATTCTTGTTTCTAATAAGGTCATATCTGAGTTTTTCAATGGGTGTGAATTTGAGGAAAACACTATTCAAATCAATGTTATTTGCAGCAAAAGGAAAACAACAACCCCAAAATCCTCTAATGACAGATAAAAAAATTATTTTAAAACTTAAAGGCAACAAACAAACAAGCAAAAACTTGAAAGCTCACAAAAGTCTATTATTCACAAAGACTGCTAGGAAAATGTATTGGTATTATTGATATTATTCATATTATTCTCAAATGTGACTAATACTATCCAAAAAAATGTAAAATTGCATTAAGTAATAGTTGACAAACTTTAAATATATGAACTTTGAGGATGATAAACAAAACTGGGTGCCAGGTATATTTAGCTAACAAGTTGCAATGATGCAGAACTGGAAAAATGTGTATAAGAAAATAATAGCCATAAAGTAGAAGACCATGTTTATTTCTATCCTGAATTCTATCCTTTACTACTTTTTCCTTTTTTAAAAAAATAAGCATCATCTTCTAGATTTCTCCCTCTAATAATATCATACACATTTGCCATTCAACTTTATCATTTTTTGTCTGCTATCATTACTGATTTTTAGAATACTGTTTTAACTTTGAAAGCAAAATAAGAACTGATTTAAAGGTAGTTCAATCTAATTTAGTTGTAATTAAAAATGTGTTGTGATTCACATATGACAAATTTTTTTTTTTTTTTAATTCTAGGGTAAGTAGAACCAACATGGCCTCAGAGGAGGTTCTTTGCTTCACTCCTTGGAGTTACCCTGATTTTCTGAAAGTTATTTAAAAAGGCACTAAATACAAAGTATCCCATGACTTGGGGTGAAACTGGAATATCTCTTCTATATATCAGAGACCATTCATAATGTACCAAAAGGGACACTGAAGAGATTCAAAAAGTGTTTGTAGAGAAGTATGTGGGGAATGAAGGTGAGGAGTGGAATTGCTGATGTAAGTAGGAACTTGAGCCTGTCTTGAAACTTCAAAACTATGCTCTACTCCATTGTTTAGCACAGTCAGACTTGGGGAGGAAAGAAAACTGAGTGGTTATTTTAAAGTAATAGTGCTTTTGACTGAGGGGAGTTACATGTGTAGAAGCTAGGGTGGGTTGAACAGGCCAAATTCCAAGTATAATAAACAGTGAACTATTCTGCTCCCCTCCTCTACATCTCTGGGAACTGGTAATGACCTTCGAAGTGCACTGACAGTACACAGGTTGCAATGACTCAGACTTGGTACCCAGACTGGAGGGTTATTGGCAATGCCACAAACATGAACTTATCATTTCTCCCCCAACAACTATCAACATCAACTTGACCCCTCTAGGCCTGACCCTCATCCCCTGATTTAGCAACTGCAGACCAATTTTTCCCTACACATATGGTATGAAAATCTGGAAATACCTAGTATCTAAAGCCATAAACCTGGGCAAAGTGGAAAGTTTAAAAAAAAAAAAAAAAAAAAAAAGAAAGCACCATCTGCTGGAAAAGCAGGAGTTCTGCATCCTCTAAATTTCTGCTAAGGACATGTCAGAAAGGAAAACTTTGTACAAGTAGCAAAATTGTCAGACTGAATAGTTAATATATGGTACCATGGGTCGCTATGAAATCCACATCCACAAGGAAAGAACATATTTCAAAAATCCAGTAAACAAAGACATGGAAGATGTTTTCCTCTACCATAAAGTGTTCAGAATTGCCATGGAAACAACCCAAATGTCCTAGGACAGAGGGGTGGATTAAGAAACTATGGTTTATATAGACAATGAAATATTACTTAACTATAAAATGAGGTACTCTTGCCATTTGCAACATGACTGAAACTGGATAAGTTCATGTTAAGTGACATAAGTCAAAAGGAGAAAGATAAATGCTGAATGGTTTAACTCATACATGGAACATAGGAAAATAAAACAAAGAGTCAGGCTAAACCAAACTAACACACCTTAGAAATTTGACTATGATATTGAGGCTACAGGGTGGGGAAGGAAACATAGTGGGATGAAATACAATAGACTATGGACACCTTTGTGGTAGGTGTGGTATGGTTTTGAAGAATTGTGATCATATGCCTCTGAACTACATCTAGTGTTCTAAACCAATTTGCTTCAATTAAAATTAATTTAATAAATCAATTCAAGCATTCAGTTGATAAAATATTTTCAAAACTACAGAAATGATGTTCTTTTTGCTAGGACTCTCAACCCTGAGGCTGAAAATCCTGACGTAAAAAAGAATATATGATATAGCTGAAATCTGTCCCTATGGTCTCCAAGACTGTGGAAAAGAAAGTAAAACAAAAAGAAAGAAAAAATATTATGGTGTCATTTTTTAAAATACTCTTCACTTTTACCCCAATAACAATTGAGTCCCCCAAAAGGAAATATTTCTATGGGGCATTTTAATGGCATAAAAACTAGTGCTTTACTTTTACTGACATACTGGTCATGCGCTTTTCCAGGCATGAGTTATCTCTCAGGAGAAGCCTCAAATAGGACCATTTCCAAAATGAAGCCGAAGAGTAGGAATGGGCAAGATTTATTTGCATGAGACAGTGTGTTACTTCTCCATGGAATTTAGATAACAGACAAGGACAGATATTTCCCACAATTAGGAAAAATTGCTATCAATATGGTTTGTTAGCCACCAGAACTTGATCAAGAGTAAAGAGATCATATTGGATGAAGAATCAGGATGTCACAGTGGTAGGTTCAATGCACCAAAATAAGAAAGCTGGATAGCAAAGTGTCTTTTCAGAAGTCACCAGGTAGACAACAGCTATTTCCATCATTCTGCAGCCAGAAACTACCAAGGAAACTTGAAGGAATAAAGCTCATTGCAAAGCCCTTCTCATCCACTATCCAACACAAGGAAAAATGCCAACATTGTCTTGTACACCAGGACACTGTCTTCGAAAGAAAGAAGTGCAGGGATTAGAACTTTACAAAACCGAATATTTCTGTCAGTCATCCAGTTGGAAACACACTTACCTACAAAGATGTTGTCATTATTAGGGTAGACTGATTACCCAATTAGACTAAATTACAGTAACCTGTTACTCTATGTTACCAGAAGGATGAAGAAAGTTTAAGAAGATTAGATCAGTTATAGAAAAATAAAGGCATTTTTGCAAAGGGATGCAAAATATTTCATTGTCCAAATGATTAAGATGGGATAAACCAAGAAGATGCTTTATTAATATGATGAGTGACCTCATTTCAGACTACATAAAATTCCTAGATTCATTGGAGAAATTGATTTGATTGATATTATTCAAAGATTCTAGTTCATTCATGATATCAGGATATCCACAGTGAGGGTGGACATAGTTTTCCTTCCAAATTCATTCATTGGGAAATGAACAAGAAAGACCTGGCTGGACTATGAGATTAAATGAGCTGAAAAATTTTAGTTCTCTCACTTTAGGAGACTCAGTCTCAGGGAGCCCAGCTGGCCTCAGGAACACAGAAAGCTCCATTTTTATTTTGATGGACAAAGTGAGAGATTAGTCTGAACAGTTGATTTTTATCCCAGTCATCCCAGTCAATGTTTGTTTGCAATTTCTCCCTAGTAGGCTGTTTATCACTCTGACTTTCTTTGTTCTTCCTGGCTTTGATCTCAGTGGACCAGATTCTTGTCCTAAGTAACTCCAGGGGAATTCCAGGACAAGGGCAACACTCCCTGATTTGATGTTTGGAGGCACTGGTTTTGCTTTCTCCATCATTTGTCTTTTCTTCTCTGTTTGTCTCTTTCATTTTCTTCCCCCCCCCCCACTTTAGTTCATTTTCAGAGTGCAGCATATCAGTGAAATAAGAGAAGATGGGTCTTCTAGAGTTTCTTTTTTGAATTGATTTTTCAAAGAGTTGGAGAACAGCAATAAACGCCTTGCCCTGGGTCTGCCACATGGGAGTCAGTCCAAAGAGAAGAGTTTATTTCCTTGGTGAAAAATAATATCCAAGCCTGTTTGTGAGCAGTGGTTACAAGTATAGAATTTCTTTAGATGACCAGTGTGAAGCCTGACCCTTTCTAGACATTTAAGTGTGTTGTAAAATGTTTTGAAATTATGTTCAATTTTCTATTCACTTTTCATTAAAATTATTTTATTGAATTTTGGCTATTTTTGATATCATGTATATACAATACCAGTGTATATAACTGTTGGGATCATTACCTTTTGCAGATCCCCCTCTATCCCTTGAGAGTGATAGCCTTTGTATATGTGCTAAGGAATCAAATGAATCTGAATTTGTTCTAAAAAATTTTGGGAAATGTTGCCCTTAGAAGATTGGCAAAAAATGATTTATGAATCTATTTGTTAATGCATAGTGAATACATATACACATGCAATTAAGGTCAAATAAATATTTGGGATAGATTTAAGATAGTAGAAATAGGTTGAATTGACACTTGGTAAGAATTATAATAGCTCAGGACAGTAAAATGATGAGAATCACAGGATGGAATTCATGAACTCATACATTAACTTTTACTTAATAAATGTCATAACTTAGCAATGAAAACAATATTCACATAATTAAGAACTATAGAAAGAAGTAAAATAAAAGGAGACCTTGTAGATGAAAAAGGTGGAAAAACAGATTTAGGTGGCATTGCCAGCTGTTTTGGAAGGTACCCTTTCACTGCCTAAGGTACACAAGTGATGTCACATATTGGGTGACAGCAGTGATGTTACTCTGATAATACCACCTCTTGGCTAGGGTATAATTAATTTTTTTAAAGTTGACCTTAAAATAGTTCACACTTAGAAGAAAAGTAATTTTCATTATCTACATGACAAATCTATGTTATAGAGCCTAAAGATTATGATGATGTGTGGTAAGTAGTATATCTATTGTAAGTTGAGTTTGTTATCCACTGTATAGTAAAATAATACCAAAAGCAGAAATAATTGCTTCTTACAAAATCTCTCAAATGTATGAATGTGCTTACTGTTGTATGCATAAAGCGTCATTCTTTATATGTTACTGGTTCTATACATCTATGGTTGACATTAAAGTGAAAATATTGAAAACCTTTCAGCCAGCTCAAACACTTAGGAAATCACCAGTTGGAGACACTTTCCATAAAGAGAAAATGAAAAGCAACAGAGGAATAAGTCTTCTTGGAAAGTTGGACTTTATTATCCCATGAGCTATCCTATTTCTTACTTGTGATGTAAAGAAATTGTCCTTTAGGTCCTTGTCCTTTAAGAAATTACCAGTCCTTTGTCATTACTATTTTACCCTCAGAAAATACTCTTTCTTTTTTTTTTTTCATTAACTTTCCTTTATTTTTAAATTATATAACTTGGTACAAAGTCATTTCCTTCATGAAGATTATTTTATGATTGTGATATTTTATAGTAAATTGTTATCATCTTGTTTTAGTAATTTGAATTAACTTGATTCTCAAATTTATTTTAAGAACTCTGTAAAAATTGACATATAGAGTATTACATCAGTTTCAAAGCAATGATCTATGTCTATGCTATGAACTAATACCACAACAAGTCTAATTAATATCCATCAACAGATATAGCTACAATTTTTTTTCTTATAATAAGAGTATTTAATATCTTCTCCCATTACATTTCTTGTTGACTTACTGACTGACTGATGTTCTTTTGTCCCTGAGTTCCTTACGTTTGGGTAATAAGATATGAGGCTTAACATGTTGCACCCCAAAGTTTGCTGAATTCTTCAGAAACATCAGCAAGCTAGGTAATTTAGCAACCTTTACATACATCTATGGAAGACTATAATAGAAATATGAGTATCTTTGAAGAATATCAAAGTGCAGGGACAAGTACAGGGACCCAAACTTTGGTTTCAATCAGAAATGCATTATTTGGAAAATTGGAAGAATCTGCTCATCATGTTCTGTGCTTTAACCAAACTTCTTCCCCCTTACATATAATTTTCTTTCCTTCCACTGTACTTTATGTATATTATTTTCCTGCTTATCAAAGTACAACTCTATTGAAATAGAAAATATTTTGTCAGTTTTGTTTCTTTCTACCTTCCCTTTCCAGAATCTGGATGTTGGGATCTTCCTTATCTTGGCTGTATAACACGTGTTTGTATATAAAGGGTACTACTATGTGTAATGACTGAAATCTAAATATTTTCTGCAATGCAATACTTTTGACTAACTTTTTCAGGGAATGACTTATCAAGTTGAGTGAACTAAGTCATAGTACTTATGCCTTATACTCATTTTACACTTTATGAAACTTATCAATTAACTTTTTAATATAATAAATGTGGAATATGATCAACTTTGTAAACTAAAATTTATTCAACAACATTAATAATTAATTTAACTAATAGCTGTTGATTTACTGGTAGGGAATAAGAGGTATCATTTTAGACTGGATACCGGAAAGTTATTAGTCACAATCATGAAGAGAAGTATACTCTATAACGTTACTAAATAATCACTTTATTCAATACAGTTTAAGATGTATTTCCTGGTTTTCTCATTTAGTTCTCATAATCATTTATGGTCTCCAGTTTATTGATAAAGAAGCTAATGCTTAAAGAAGTAAGTACATTGACTTCCAGAAGTAAAAATCTCAACAAAAAAAGAAAATTAGTGGCGTTACCTCAGAAGAAAAAAAAATGGGTGAGATATATAGTTACCATCTTAAGCCGAAGTTGGCCATTACTGGCTGAGAGAAAAATATTTATTTTTTTTAAATTATGAGGTAGACTAGCTTTGATGTAAAGGAATGTTTTTATGGGATGAGTATAAATAACGAAGGCCCAGATCCTAAATACCATTTAGCACAAAAATAAGGGAGTAGTTTGTATAGATAAAAGAGATTAAACAAAAAGCTACTGAAATTAGGCTTATTGAATTCTTCTGGCTAGTTTATTTAAGTATCTCTCCCTTCATTCTCTGCCATGCTTTTCATATGTGTGTACAGCGACACATGTATTTCTTTTGGAAAAATGACAAGTCTAACCTACTCAAAAATGACTTCCAAAAACTTTATTCCCTTCCTTTGGTCACCAGCACCTTCTCTTCATCACCTTGCATATGTCTGCCTGGACAATAGGATCAGCTGCCACAGTCAGCAACAGTGAGCACCAGGGATGTTGTCTCTTGATTGTCACCTCTAGGATGCTATCATGTCATCATATTCCATCTTGTTTAGCTATTAATCTTTCTCCTTAGACTTGTCAAAGAGAGAGGCTACAGAGTTTCTGTGAGACAGAATGCATTTTGGAAAAGTGTCATGTTAGGGAACAGATCCACAGAAACTATGATATTATAAAAATTAGTTTACAATGGAAATTGCTCTTTTTTGAGAGTCTGGGTCAGACAAAGAGTGATACATCTGCATACAGACCACACTTGGCCACTATATAGGGGACATTGCTTTCTTACCACTAGGCAAATTTTATTCAATTGCATCTCCAAGATGTTATTTTTGGAACTGATCAAAATTCTATCTAAATTGAATTTCATGTATTTTTATGTTCTACTTGATTTCTTCAATTATATAGCTTTACCTCTGGTATCAAATGTTCTCAATTACATTTTTATACTATACATTTTACCAGAAACATTCATGCTAGTTATTATTATTTTTATGAGTTCATACACTCAAATATGAAACATACAAAATAGGCTAAATTTATTAACATGAAACATTTAATACAGAAACAGATAGGGCATTATAAAGTTATATGTCACAAGCATATTGAATGTGCCCAATTGCTTTTAAATGTCTAAAGTATAACCATTATGTGCTATTATAGGGATTATAAACTATATTGAAGTAATATATTCAAGCATCCAAAAAATCAGAGTAAATAAAAATAATTCTGCTCATTGGCTCACAGTTAGGAAGGAATGAGTGTAATAACAATAAAATAATAATGTGCAGGGAAAGACAAATACATCCTGCAGCAGCCTGAGCTGCAGCGGGCTCTGATTCAAGGGAGGGAGCCGGAGGCTTCCAACTGGTAAAAATGAATATCTGTCTGCCACAGAGAGACTGCACACATCTCTGTCTCACTTTTGCCCTCCTGGGGGCTATTCTGACCTCCCTTTGTCCCTGTTGAGAGGGAAAACAGAGGGTATGAATATGGCTAAGGACATTTTACTGCAGGAGCTGGTGATTTGGGGAGTAGTTCAGCACCTGCATCTCCTGGGAGTAATTTAGTGACTGGATCACCTCACCCTTGCTGTTGGAGTCTGATGTACATCTGACATGGGCCTTCCTTAAGCTTTGTTCTCATTTTGATTTGACACATGGAAGAATCTTTTAACAAATCAAAACCAAACTGGAAAATGGACACATTAAGTGATGACTTGTCCCATTTTAGTTTATTTTAGTGTTTTACTGAAACCCCAAATCATATTTGTTCCTGTTGTTAACTGTAGATTTGTTTTCTCGGGTTGCACAGACACAAATGTTCTAGGACAAAGGCTAATTGTAATCCTAGATGGTCTGAGAATTGTTCACTTGTGGTGGTGGTGGGGTCTGGGCAGTGGGGCTTACATTTACTACCTTCGGATTTTCATCAGGGTGAGTAGTGAGGGAGAGGAAGAAACATGGATGGGGAAGGCAGGTACTGGGGAGTAGGGAGCAGGGTAGAGGGGCTTCCTTGTCAGCCCTTGTTAGTCACAGTCATAGGCGATACAGCAGAAGATCAGGCTCATTACCAGGAATCATTTTTTTTCTTATGGCAAAATGTATGAAAATTTTAAAGGTCAAGCTGTATGCTAGGAATTGTTGAAAAGCTTTGAAGCATTTGCTAACTGAATCATGAATTATGGTGTATGTTAAAAGTGATTATGTTTAAAAATAAAGCACTTACGGAGTTTAAAATGACTTAGAAAATTTGTCTTATTCGCGTACATATGTGACCTTTGAAAGACATGTGTCCATTCTACACACATTTTTTAACAAAACCTTTATTCTGGAATAGGTTCAGGTATATTGAAAAATTACAAAGCTAGAACAGAGTTTGTTTCTATTTATTCCATACCCAATTCCCGAATTTCAACCATTAGTGATACACGATCAAAATGCCTACTGAATTCAAATTCCCTTGGTTTTTCATCTATTAGTCTTTCCTTCTGTTCCAGCAACCTGTCTAGATTACCATATTACATTTAGCCATGACTTTTTATGCTTTTCATGGTCATGATAATTTCTCAGACTTTCCTTGCTTTTGATGATCTTGGCAATTTTTAGTAGTCTATTGATAAACAATTTCCTCAATTGGGATTTTTCTGATGTTCTTCTAGTATTAGATTGGGGTTATGACATTTTAGAAGAAAAAACAGTGGTAAAATGCCATCTCATCACATTTTGTCAAGAATAAATTCTGTCAGTATTAGTTACATCACTTTTGATCTTGCCTACATCGCCAGGTTGAGATGGTATCTATCATGTTTCTATGCTGTAAAGTTAGTCTTTTTCTCCTGTCCATCAACTATGTGCTCTTTGGAAGATACTTGTCTCCCTATTTCCCCATTCTCAATTAAAGAGTGGAGAATTATGCTTTTTATCCTTAAGAGATATATCAATTGCTAGAAACTTTCCTGCATGGGAAATTTGTCAATTCTCTCCCATTAATTTTTCAATCATTTTATTAGTATTAGTCTGGCCTTATGAATATTTATTTTATACTTTGGGGTATAGTCTAACACTACCTTATTTTCTTACTCAAATTATTCCAGCTTTGGCCATTGGGGGATCCATTCATTGGCTCCAGTGTCATTTTGATTTGTCCCTGTCATAACCAAAGTCACCAAGATGTTCGTTCACCTGTGTTTTCTTCCAGAAATTTCACAACCTTGAATTTTTCATTGATATTCATGGTCTATCTGACGCAATTTTTAGAAAGTTATATTGCCTGCTTCTAGAGTGAGTTGCTTTTGTAGAGTCTTCCAATTTTGTTCATATTCAGTATCTCATTGCTTATTCTAGGTATTTTTCTTTTCTATATAAAATTTTTAATTAACTTGACATTATATAATAGCTTATGGAAATCTTAACAGGCATTGCATTGGATCCACACATCAAGTTCTCAAGACCTAATATTTTTACAATATTGAGTCACCCATTCATTTAAATCTTGGAACTCTTTCATCAGTATTTGGTTTTCTGAACATTGTTCCTGTACATATTTTAGTAGATGTCTATACCAAATTATTTCATTTTTTCTTTACCATTGTAAATGGTATCTTTTAAAAATTCTACTATGAACTGTTTATTGTCACTCTATGGAAAAGCAACTGATCCTTGTAATTGATCTTGTTTGATGGGACCTTGTGTACTTGCTTATTCCAGCTGTATTTTTGCTTGTCTGTTTTTGTAGGTTCCTTATTTCCATACATCTATATTTTTCATGTATACAATAAAGTCAAATCAGAACAAAACATTTTTATAATAAAGTAAATCATAATCAAAACAGTATAATATCTTCCTTCTTAATCTATAGTTTCTTCATTTATTTTTTTCTGTTCTATTATACAGTCACAGCTTCTGTCTGGTACAATGTTGACTAAGAATAGTATGATAGGATATCCTTGTCTTGTTCATTATTTTAGGGAAAAAACATTTTAATCTCTCAGTATTATGTATGAGGTTAGGTAAAAATTTTTGTAGATAAATTTTACCAAGTTGAGGAACTCTATTAATAACTTCTTATGCATTTTGAACCCATGAATGGATATTTATGTTGTCTAATGCTTTTTCAGTATCAATTGATATAACTATATTTTTCTTCTCTTCAGTGGGTTGATATGGTGGATTATGTTTATTGATTTTAGTATGTTGAATTAGTCTTACACACATAGAATACATTCCTGTTGGTAGTAGTTATATATTTCTTTTTATACATTTTAAAATTTGATTTGCTAATATTTTGTTTGGGGTTTTTGGATTTATCTATTAGTGTTCCATTGCCTCTGCAATCTATAATGCAGATTTGCTGACTTAAATCATCATAAATTTATTCACTTATAGAGGTATAGATCAGAAATCTGAAATGAGTTTCTAATGCTAGAAATTATGGTATTAGCAGGACTAGCTGCTACTGAGGGTGATAGGGGGGAATGCATTACTTTTCTCTTTCGGCACTAGAAGCTATTAGGCATTCATTGGTGTATGGCCACACAACTCTAATTTGTTTCCTTTTACATAAGTTTCTTTATATTTTCAAATATCCCATTGCCTCCCTCTTATAAGAGCAGTTATTATTACATTGTTCCCACCAGGATAACCCCATATGCTTCCCAGATCAAGATTCTTAATTTGATCATATCTACAATGGTCCTTGTACAACGTACGGTAATACGATCAACGGTTCTGAAAATTAGGATCTAGTTACCTCTGAAAATTAGGATCTGGTCATGGTGTATTCTATTCAGTTCTTTACAATATCACATTATATTCAGCTTACTATAATATAGATATATTGAATTTTAGCTATTTTTTTTGGCAGTATATGGGCTTGTTTTTGGTATATGGGTGATGTTAACATTGTGAAATGAGTTAAGGTATTTTTTTCTTCTAATCATAGATTGTTTTTACTCTTTGCATCAACAATAGATTAATTTTTTGTGTATAGTCAGTGAATGATAACAAAAATACAATGAAGTCTATTATTTATGGATAATGACTATATCTAGAATTTTCCATTATACCAAGATCTCCTTTTTCCAAGTGAGTTCTTCTGTTCTAAGGCAGTTTATCATTCCAAACTTAGGAACTTAATAAAAATAACTTAATAAAAAGAAAAATCAGTAAGAAAAACTTAAAAAACAAAACAAAACAAAAAAACATCGGAGACTGAAGTTCACCAAGGACTTACTGCATTTTACATCACTGATATCTCAAGACCAGAAGAGGTCACAGAGGCAGCTATGAATCCTTGAATCCTGGCAGCAGTGACTATACACTGAAGGAATATGGACTGCAGTGACCCAGGGGCATCATTCCAGAGCTGTCTACTCTTTAAAGACTACACATAGTCTGCTGGGAGTCTTTCTCAAGGAAAATACTTTTATTTATCTTTTTACTTGTAGTTAATTTTTAAAAATTAATTATTATTTTCTTACTTTATCATTAATTCTTAGTCAGTATTCGATTTCCTCCTCTCAGATGTGGACTCCATAATTCTCCCATTACCAAACAAAGGGTCATAAAATAAAAAGGAAATGCTTTTGAACTCAAAATACTTAATAGATTCTGTGGAACCCATTCAGTGAATTCCGAAGCATTCAAGTCTTCAGATTAAGAACTGATGATCTAGATTTCTGACAAGTGTCCATTTACTTCTGTTAAAGATTTTGAAGCATATACTACCCAATTTCATCTTAAAAAATTTTAAGCCATGTTTTTGACTTAGTATGTGAGTGATCGTAATTAGTATGTGAGTGATCGTAATATGTGTTCCACTTGAGCTAAAAGGAGTATGTGTTCTTCTGTTGTTACATGGAGAATCATACAAATGTCTACTAGATCAAGTTTTTGGGTAATATTATTTATAACATCTATTTCCATACTAATTTTTATCTGCTTGCTCTACAATTGCTTAAAACAAGATGTTCTTATTTCCAAACACAACAGTGGTGTTGTCTATTCCTTAGCAGTTCTACAGTTTTTTGAAACATGTTTATTTTGGTGTGATGTTGGTTACCTATCTATTTAGGATTGTTATGTCTTTTTGAAGGGCCAGTTCCTATATCATTATGCAGTATATCGCTTTCTCATTGTCTTCCTTGTTTTGAAGTTTGCTTCCTGAAATAGCATTACTACTCTGTCTTTTGAAATGTGTTAGCATATCATAAATTATTCCATATCTTTATTCTTAATGTATCTGAGTCTTTATATTTAAAGTCAGTTTCCTATAGAGCATATCATTGGATCTTGTTGTCTTATTCATTCCTTTAATGGTGTATTTTGAGTATTCATATTTAAAGTGAATATTCACATAGTATATATAACTAGCAAGAGATCTTTCCCTATTTTCTATTGATTGCATTTGTTTTTCCCCACTATTGTGTTTTTCTCTTATTTTCATTGAGTATCTTATATGATTCTGTTTTATCTATATTTTTATGCATAAATTATTCTTAATTTTATAAATGCTTGTTTAAGAGTTTACAACGTACGTTTTAAGATAATCTAAATCATACCTCTTGTTACATTGTTGTCATTAATTTCATTTTTCCATATCTCTACTTGCCAAGACATCATCGCTGTTAAAGATAAGAAATAGTTTGTTTAGCTTTAATTTTATTTATTCAATGTTCTCATTTTATGTAATATTTCTCATCTATATAGTTTCCCTCTTTTTAAAAAATATATCTTAATACTTCTTGAATTGAATATATATTGACAATTCCCTCAAGTTGGGGTTTTCTGCTTTAGTAATAAAAACAATTTACTGATTCTAGAAATCTAGATTGTGACATTTCCTTTTAACAGTAAATATCTAAGTCCCTACTCTTCTTGGTTTCATGGTTTCTAGTGGCAAAACTATACTAATACGTATACATATTCTTCTTTTTAAAAAATTTTTGCTTATTTATAAATTTCACAACATTGTAATCCCAGGAATTTACCCCTCCCCACCCTCCATATTCTTCTTAAATAAGATGTTTTATTTTCCTCTAGTTTCTTTCAACATTTTCTCTTTGTCTTCATTAAACAGATTTTGAATATGATATGCTAGGGTAGGTTTGTTGTTCTGTTTTAATCTATACTTTAAGGTCTCTTATTAATTTTGTCAAATTTACTTTAAATATTTATCTTGCATTTTTTTTCTCTTCAGATATTTTCTAAATATATTTTGAAAGTGCCCTGTAATTTTTGAATTTTACTCATTTTTTTTCTCTGATTTCCAGTTTGGGGAGTTTCTCCTGATCGTTCCTCAAGCTCATTTATATTGCTTAACATGTCAGTGTGTTAGCAAGTCCACTGAATGTTTGCTTTATCTGTTATTATGTGTTAAATTTCATTAAAGGACACAGGCTGGCACAGTAAGACACACTGGACTCCATCTCCACCTCTGGATGCCACATTAAAACTCCCAGGGTGCTGTGAGGTAGATTTCATGAATAGGGGCTGTTGGGAAGGAGGATGGAGTGGCACAGCCATTGTAGGGAAGGCAGAAGCATCCAGGAAGAGACTTCTGGATTTTTTCCTCTTCATGGCTTTGGTGAACAACAAGCTCTGTCTTCTTCACAGGCAATGACAATCATAAACTTGCCCCTCTGATGAATTGAGATTGGGTGGTATAATTTAATTCTCTTCTCTCCCAGCTCTCTAAGACCCGTATAATGTGTTGCTTGCAATTTCTGTTAGGAGATATCTTGGATTTATTCTTCTAGAAGATTTTACTTGGAGCCTTCTATGTCTGGATTAACTTTGATCCACATGGGAATGGGTGATTTGGACTTTGACCATGGGTCTATACTTTGACTCTCCTTTTGTCTTCTACTCATTTTCTTCCTCTTCATAAAAATTCTTTGAACAAACTAGAATCTGATTACTTTGCTGTTATGCACTTGGGATGAACAAATCTTATAATTGGCGACATTGTTTTTTCCCCTTAACATTTTGAGAAACTTGAGTACCCCTCAGTTTTGCTTTTTACCAGTTTTGGTTCCTGAAATTTTGCCTGGTATTAGTTGTTAGATTTTTTTTTAATTTTTTTTTGATAGTTCTCTCCACATCCTCGCCAGTACCTGTTGTTGCCCGTTCTTTGGATGTGGGCCATTCTTACTGGTGTAAGGTGGTATCTCATTGTGGTTTTGATTTGCATTTCCCTTATTGCTAGTGACGTTGAGCAATTCTCCATGTGCCTCTTGGCCATTTGTATTTCCTCTTTGGAGAAGTTTCTTTTTAGTTCTTCACCCCATTTTATGATTGGGCTTCTGTTTTGCTTTTGTTTAAATTGTGGGTGAAAAGGGACACCTGTACTCGGATGTTTATTGCAGCACTATTTATAATTGCAAGGACATGGAAGCAACTGAAATGTCCCAAAACAGATGACTGGATGAAAAGGATGTGGTATATATATACACAATGGACTATTACTCATCAATTAAAAATGACCATTTAGATGATTTTATGATAGCATGGATGGACTTAGAAGAACACATATTAGCAGAAACAAGTCAAAAAGAAAAAAAAAACAGAAACCAAATGGTTTCACTACTATATGGGGATGGGAAAGATAAACAAAAATCCATAAAGAAAAGTCAAAACAAGCCAACAACCAAATTGAAGTATACAACCTGTGGTGGGGGGGATTGGGACAGGGTGGGAACAGTCGGGGAGTGGGTGAACCTCAGAGATCACAGAGATGTGAAATTCATATATAAATAAATTATTTGAAAAAAAAAGAAAAAAAAAAGACTTTTCCTGACAGTTTCCATGTCCTTATTTCCAAAACTCATCTATTCCTGACCACTGTTAGCTTTCTACATTAAAACTTACTACATTAAAACTCATAATTATTATTGTAAATACTCTTCCAGTTCCAATATCTGTCATTTTTGAATCTGGTTGAGCTAATTGCTTTTTCTAGTATTGTCTTTTTTTATTCTTCTCAGTTTTTTTTTTTTAAAGTCAGACATATGATGGTGAGATATTCCTAGCAACTTCAGTTATTTGATAAGTTTAAGGAAAGTCATTAAGTGATCAGTTTTTTTTTGAAGTATGATGAATTAATACATTCTAAGCTTTCTTTTCTATAGAGCTGAATCCAAGAGTGTGTATTATTAACTTTTTCTTTCTGTAACTCATAACCTCAATAATGCAAGCTATATCATCATTTTGATTTCTATTGTTGGAATTTTTTTTTTACTCTTTTGGGGCAAACAGTATTTAAAAATTAGAAACTGTTTTAGAATTCTTTTCTTTTGATTGATTTAATTAAAAGATAAATTTTAAGCAACTGGGAGGAACAAACTGAAATAAATGTTCTGCCTTGGCAGAGGTCAAGGTTTAGTGATATAAACAGACAAATCCTAAGATAAATAAATGGACAGAGCATTAAGATCACAAAAAGGCATATACATTATATGTCAGGTTGAGGATGTCTTTTGGAAGAGACTGATGGAATGATGAATGGTGTTTAGCTAGGTGAAGTGGAGAGTGAAGAGAGGAAGAGGAATTTTCCACATATGGGAACACCAAGTGAATCATAGAGGATTGATGAAGAAGGATGTGACTCTCTAGGTATGAAGAGGAAGACTACCTCGGGAGGAGTGGTGGGTTCTGCTAAAGTATTTTATCCCAAAATCAATCTGATGTCTACTGAAGATAATGAACTTGTATTTTATATTGAAGACTGTAAAGGCAAAGACAAAGGGTAGAACATGTAGATAAAACAACTACCAGGTTGAAGGGCCTAAAGCATTTGCAGAAGACAATTTAGATGAATATGTATGCAAGTAATAACAAGGGACAAAAGAGGGACAAATGTTTAAGTTATTAAAGTAAATTTATTGTCTATAGATATGCCATACATATTAGGGTAGGGGAATCCTAGGTTTCTGTGATTTTTATGATGGATCAAAATATTATGGCATGGGATATGATAGTGTTATTTTTGCTCTTTTTCCTGTTTTTTTTTTTTTTTTTTTTTTTTGAGACTAGGTCTCACTGTGATGCCTGGGGTACCACAGACTCAAGTTGCCCGTGGTATTGTTAGACTCAAGTGATCCCCAGCCTCAGCCTCCCAGGAAACTGGTTTTACAGGTGCCTGCCATGGCACCCAGCTGCTTTTTCAAGACCAGGTTTCACTATGTTGCCTGTGAACTCAAGCGATCCCAAGCCACTTGCCTCCCAGTGCTTGGACAGCTGATGTGTGCCACCACACCCAGTTGATAGTGCTATTCATAGAGATTTAGAAATACATGAAGAGAGTCAGCTTTGTTTGGAGAATGAGGGGTGGGGAAGGGTTATATTTTTTTCTATGTATTTAAAAAAATAAGCATTGTATTTAAAAGTATTCTAAAATGTACTATTGGGAGAAGAGATAGAAACTTAAGTTGCCATCATTTTGATAAATCAAATTAAATACTTTTCTGTTCTTAAATGGGAATTTGACATGATTATCACAGTTAAATTTCAAATTCAGAAAAAATCTCTTGGTTCAGATCACATTCCTTTAAAAAGAGGCGAGGTCCTACTCGAGGAATATCTCCTTTATGGGATCTCTTTTACAAGTGATTACTAAGCAGGCAGTTGTAGTTATCAGGGTAAGAAAATGAAAGCGAAACATCGCCACACATCACCTTCTTTGATCACTTCCTGACTGATTAATGAGTGATAATCTTTTTGAAATTAGGTAAGAAAATTTCTGACTTCTGCCAAAATTCTGTCATACATATAACTACACAAGCAGTTGTTCAACATCATGAAAAATTCAACTAAAATGCTAGGAGAACATTTAATTTAGAAAGACAAGGAAATTATTTCTTTTGGCTAGTGAATAGAATTTAATAAGTACATTTCTTCACAGTTGATGATGGGAACATTTATTTTCAGCAACTAATCTCATAACCATCATTGTAAGTACTCTCAACGCTTTTGATTTCTTATAACATTGTTCAATAATATTTGAACTTCTTCATTTTGTGGTTATTTTACTTACCACTTTTATTTGTAGCTTTAACTAGTGAGCTTCTGAAGAGCAAGATGAATAACATTTAATAGATGCTCAATAAAAAATAATCTTGTAACATTTATGAAGAGTTTATGACATGCTTAAGAAATAAATTATTATCTCTACATTTAAGAAAATGGAATAAAGTAAATAAATTTAGGCCATAGATTTTCTGAATAACCACAATTCTTTTTTGAAGGTGGTCCTATGAAGTAAAGAATTAAACCAGGTGTTCATTCTTGAAGTTAAGAAAGAAAAATGTTTAATTTAATATGATTTACCAGAAAAAACAGCCATGTTTGCTTTAAAATAAAGACAAACTTTGTTGGCAAAATTTATATGAAAGGTCACTAAAAATAAATACAATGTATTTTTAACAATGTGAGTTTGTTGATAGTGGAGTATACAAAATCTAGTCAATAGAAAAGTCCCAGAAATAATTATATACTTACACATAAAATGTTTCAGCTAGGGATGTAATATTTAAAGTTCTAAGTTTTCTTGAACTGTAACAAGAAATTATTTGTCTACTATTACTTGTATTTGTCAAAGATAATGAACTTCTTTTCATATTAATTTATATTCCCCTTTAAACATTGAACTGTGAGGTTTTACTGATATTCATTTTCAGTTATTCTTCAGCAGGTTACCTCTGGATTTTCAATTCATAGAATGAATAGAAACCATAAACTAAACATATACAATATCAGTTAAAGGTTCACCAAATGAGTTCCCATGGTTTCTCTTTCTCACTAAATACATTCCCGCATGCTGGAAAAGATCTCTGAAGCGGAATGCGTCCCAGCCTTTAGGCCTGAGGGCACATTATTTCAAGCATATCAGGCTGCCTAGTGTAGTGCTTTTTACATGGGAAACATCTAAAGACCCTGTTCCCTCACACAGATCTCAATAAAAATCCAAATTAAATTGATTCCTCCTTTGGCTTTGTTTTGATTTTGGAGATAGTAGCTCTGACATGTTTATGAATTTATATTGTTTTAGCTCCCACAGGTAAACACAAGTAAGAAGAAAGGACTACAAATAGTTTATTTATATAAATCAACACTGTTTTTTTTAAATCACACGTCAAGTTTTATTTTTATTAAAGAAATGTAATTTAAAACATAATATTAGAATTTATTTATAAGATTACTAATTACTAAATAATATAAAATGAGTATTCTCTTGTCACGTGTCATAATTTCACCGGATTAATTTAAGTGAATCTAAATGTATGACTTCTTAAATCACACAATGTCATATGCCAAATTCCAAGGTATTTTTAAAAATCGCAGTTTCTTATTTTTCCTTTTAATTAGGAAAAAAGTTATAGAGCAGGACTTAAAATTCAAAGGTAGATTTGTTGGTTTATTAATTCAAGTGTGATATCACATTATAGAGTTGATTTGACTCCTTTGGGAATGTCATTTGGTGATGTTCTGATTAATGCACTACCATGAACAAGGGTGACAGATTAACTATAGCATGAATAGGAGCACGCTAATTCTTTACTGAAACTCTCAACAGTTGAGTCACATGCAATTTCAATTATTTTGCATGTTTGGCAATCTTTCTTCCCCAATGGAACAATAAACATTAACTCATTACTCTAAAAGAAGCTTATGAAAACATGGTTGACATAAATTATTCTCTATTAAAAAATGTCATTGCAATGCCATTTTTCTCCTTTTATAACAGGATAGAATTGTATTATATTTTTAAAAGAACATAATCAAACTTCATTTTGCCATGGGCCACGGAAATGTCAAATCTCTAAATAAGTCTATTCATTTATTCCTTTTCAAGATGATATATGAAACATATGGGGAAGTGGGATATATTATAATCTGAACAGAGACTTTAATGGCATTAAGATGATTTTTAAAATCAAAATGAGCTTTTTGTTCCAACACCAAACAGTCCTGGAAGGACTCACATTAGATGTTCAGTGCCTTTCTATTATAACCACCATAATTTTAATAAGGTATGGTCTTGGTATATTTTTCCCAAAGATACAGATGAGCTCCATGGACACTCTCCACATGGTTTTTAGAGGCAAAGCTAACGTCCTGGAAGGCTTTGGTGGGCGGCCTCTGCTGTCCAGGCTCCCTTGTGAAGGAACCTTCTGTCCGGCAGTGAGATTGCAGCTTCTTGGAAAGGAGAGCCATTTATCACAGTCCTAAATGAAAGCATTCTTTAAACACAAATGTCTTTTTCTCCTTTTGTCTAATTACTGAGAGGAAAAGTGAGAAGGAAATGTCAAAACAGAGAAACAGTGGTGTATAGAGAGAGCAGCCACTCTGGAGCTCAACCAGCTTTTGTGAGGGTCTGGGCGATTTGTCAAATGGCTCTGGCATAAGTCAAGCCCTAAGGTTGAAAGGTCTTGACCCAAGGAGTCCTGGAATCAGACAGTGTAAGCAAGGGGTCTGCTAGAATTTTCAGCTGTCGTGGAGCTGAACAATGATGGGAGCTGGACATAACAAAACCTCATTTGCATAATTCAGGTAAGTAATTTTATTGAAACTGACAAGGATGTGACAGGCTAAGAAAGAGAGGAGAACATACTCTTGCTGGGAACCACTAAAGCTCCTCAGTTAGGTATGTGAAAATAAATGACAGCTAATCTCTTTACTAAAAATGTGTAAACAATGCTATTTTACCAAAGACTCACCCATGACCTTTTGCAGAGTTGGTTATAGATTCTCTAGTCTAATCTTGCAGAATATGGCAAACAGAATGGACCAAATTCAAATTATGTTTTAGATTTTAATAATAATTACTTTCCTGAATAGGAGCACCTTCCAAGTCAGGTCTAGCCTGAGAAAGGAGTAGTAGACATTTTTTTTTTTTAAGTGCGTGGTCATCAAAGATTTGTGATTAATATTGGAAAATTCTTATTTTACTTAATAGATTTGATTTTGGGGAAATTTTTATATGAGTAGCTTGCACTAAGAATCTAAAAAGTGAAATGCCTTTCATGCTTGAAGTTGCTGATATATGTCAAGAGATTATACTTATCTTTACCTCCTGATATTTTCAGTTGTCTTTTATCTTTCAGTGGGAATGGATTTGAACAAGAAATGAACTTAGTGTTGATGCATATATTTAAAAAATTAATACATTTAATGCTGAATTAATGGGTATTGGTTTTGAATTTTGATAAAACCATAACATTGGCAAAATCATTAATTAGATATTATGTGGCCCTCAATATAGCTCTTCAAGATGGAAACAACAAAATTGATGAGGTTATTAATAGAGTTCCTTGTTTTCAGTAAGAGAAGCTACATTTTAAAAACTTTCTCTGCCCTTTATATTTGACTTTGCTTTTATTTGTAGGATGTAGCTACCTGGCTTTTGTAATCCAAGCTGCTCACCAGTCATTGGCAACTTAGATAGGCAAGGGTAGTAATCAGGCTAGAGGAGAAGACTTCTCAAACCTAGTTTGCCAGAAGAGAACCATGTCTGCTGTGACTTTCAAACATGCAAAATTTATGAAGTCTACTATGATACAAGTTGCAAAACCTCTAAGCATTCCTGGGTAGCAAATATACAGGCATGCCTTCTGCAGTGTATGGAACACATATATAGTTTGACCAAAATGTGGATCATTCCATCGAATGGGAAGCAGTTGAACGTTCTGGCGACATCAAATGTGGATCTCCGTATTATAAGCAGTCTAATGCATAATTCATGAGGCTTAATGAATATTCCAATTCATGACAGCCAACTGGCTCCATAGGTCACACCTCCTAGTCTCATATAAATAAAGAATGAGATACTGGAAAGCATACCAGCTGAACCAAACTGAGTGCCAAAAACATGCATATTAATGAGGCACTATAATAGATACTTGACTCTTTGGAAGTGCCTATATTGGTTTCCAGCTACAGAGGGAAAGCAAGTTCACAATGTACCTTTAAACACACCATACTGTGTACCATAAAATACAGCTCTTTCTATGAAATATGGAATGAAATTATACTGATGTTATTTCAGACTCAGTCTTTAACTCCATAACATCTTCTGACACTTCCATCAACATTGAAGCGTTCTGGAAAGATCCCCACCCCCTGCTCCCATGTTCCTTTGCAAGTCTCAACTTGGTAACTAGGGAGAGGAAGTCCTTCAACAGTGCTGTTCTTTTATGTGTTCTGTTTAGACCTTGGATCAGGATGAATGGTAGCTCAGATGAATGCATTTGTGCCATTTTTCTTGGCCCCAGACTATGTTTCCTCACTACCATGACATCTGAACAGAAGGAGAAAACATCTCCCTTTTGTATCAGGCTAATTTAATTTGTACCTTCCACCTAGGGGTAAATATGTTTGTCTGTCTGTCTGAGCTTTTTGCCTACTTACTTTTCTCACGGGAAACCCTACTGAGTCAAAAGCAGGAAATTGTTCAGTGCTCTAACTTTATTTTAAAGTAATTTAATTTTAAGCCTTCTCACACCCACCCTAAAGGGAATCAACTGCTGGAACCCCCTCGGGATACCCTTAATGACTTCTGCATGTCTCCTGTGTCACAGATGTCAAAGGCTTGTTGTTTCAGAAGTATTTTATCTTTCAGAATAGATTATTTAAAGGAGACTGCTCTGGGCTGTTTTAGCCACAGAAGATATGCATTTGCTTTAAAATAATGAGGAAAATATTTCGTAGCTTTTACACTGACCCATATCCTTTTGGATCCATATTACAAGTCATTGATCTTTACTTGATCTTAAGTTGATCTTAGGCATTATTTCTAGATTGACCTTTTTTGATGTAGAGAGTTTGTCAAAGTTTTAAACTTGACTACCAACACATCCCCCCCCCCCAGTAAAATAGCAGTAATGTATTACTCAGGAACTGAGAAATACCTAATTTTTAAAAATCTAGATATTGTTTCTGCATTGGAGAGTATTGCAGGTATGAGAGAATATCTCAAATCAATATTTTTCATTTTTAATTATGCTTGGAAGAACACATTCCAATTCTCTTAACTGGTATTTATATCTCTTTACAACACTTACAATATTTAGAGATATAACCACACCTAATAATTCTACAGTATAAAGAATAGTACATCTTTGTCCTGGTATAGTAAGCACAATTTTGTTTAAACTTGAAAAATAACTCTTTGAAAACATGCTACCAACAGCATTTGGAATATAATATTAGTTTTAATATGTGTTTACACATTGTCAGACTAATAGTAGTGCCATTCCATAATGGATATTTTTTACATCTTCTTTGAAAAGAATAACTATTTTGGTAATAATATTATTGATAAAATTGTATCAATTGAGCTTCAATTACAAACTGTGTAAACACATAAGATGTGCAAACTGTGTACCTATCACAAATATAGCTAAGCATTTAAAAAAGATTTTATGCTATTGAATAAACATATTTGAAAATTTCTTAGTAAAATACCTGTATCTTAGATGAGGCCATTTATTCAAAATCTATGGAAATATCTGGCTTTTTCTGAAGATAAGTTATAAGAAAGAATATTGCAGTTGGGTATAAGAATTTGTTTTGCAACTTTTTCTAACTACTATTGTCTTCAAAATAATTGCATTTTTTTTCTCAGAGCCACATTTCTTCAAAATAAGTATATGCTTGTGAAATGTAAAATTGTCATTGCACAACTTCATTCCTACAACATTTTCTTTGATAAGGAAACAAAGTGTTTTAAATGCCATTTTAATTGGATGTAATTTGATTATTTGATTTATCACTGGGGGATTTTCTATTACTTTAGACCTTTAAATAGCACAAATGGACTGTTGCAGAAGTGCACTATCTGCAATAATAATGAAATAATGTGGCATTTCCAATTCAATCCAGAGTTACACAATAAGGTTAGTGACTACTGTATCAGTATCTAAACCTGGGGTTGGCAAAGAGTTGGCAAAGTATTTGGTAAATGGTCCAATAATATTTTAGGTTTTGGCAGCTACATACAGTATCTTCTCTGCTATATATTCTTTTGTTTGTTTTATAATCCTTAAATTTTAAGTCATTCTTAGTTTAAGGGCCTTAAAAAAACAGGCCAGAGACCATGTTTGAATCACTAGTCTTATTTGATTGAATTTCAATCAAGTTTTAAGACCTTGTCTACTGTATCTTCTAATTCTCAGTCACATTGTTATATGTATAGCTATTTAAAACTTAGGACTTCTATCTTTACTGTTTTATATTGTCCTATAATTCATGAAGTAATATCTGATCTGTAAGTCTTTATCCATTCTAATGATGAACATGGAAAAAAAATCTTAATTTCAAGTACTTATTTGTAATAATCTAAGAACTCTATTATTTATCATACTATGCATAATACATTTTATTGGAACCTAAATTTATTAAAGTGGCCATAGTAGGAACCTGGACAACTTTCCATAAATCTTTAGCTTTTTCATATTGCTACAAAGTGAATGGTTCTATGTAAACATTTCTATAATTTAAGGTAAATCCTACACAATCTATATTATATGCATTGTGATTTGGAGATCTTTCTTTAATACACACTTAAAGTCAAAGTCTTTAAATACTAAATATCATAGTATTTCCAAGGGCATTTCTTCAGTAATTACTACAAATATATCAGTAAAATACTTTCTCTAATATTCAGACTTAATATTAGGCAGATTGTTTCTGAAATACTCAAAACAGTAAATCTCAAAAAGCAAATCTCTCTTCTTCACCAGAATGACTTTCCTAAAACAAAAATTTTGGATGGAAAGAGAATCATCTTTATAACATCAAGATGCATCATTCAGTGTATCTCCCTCAACCCCATTATCAGCACAATGTATATTTAATAATTGTGCTTTGGTGCCATATATTCTTTAAATCATGACTTAGAGACTGTTCTCATTCTGCCTGTCTCTCTCAGGTTCTGCACTCATTGTGTTCTCACGGTTCTCTCTCACAGTGTAAAGGGATGGGACTACTCCCTGAACAAGTATAGAATGTGAAATACAGATTCAGTTTGATGAAGGGTAGAGAATTTTGCCTTTAGGCAGGTTGTTATTTTAAATGCAGTGCCAAAGATATTATTTCATTTTACAGCAATACTTAAGCCCTAACATTTTATCTTAAAACAAAAGAGATCATGGTCTAATGGCCACAGGGTTGATCCCTACCAACAGTAAAAATGCAAAGAATACTCAGACCCAGCTAGAGGCGGTTAGGGATGCAAGGAGGTGAATCAAATGGGGATTCTTTACCTTAGAAGTATTATAAGAACCATTTAGCAGCAGGCAAGGAACTATCAGGATGAATATTTAGTTGGTGGCTCATGTATGACCTTTGCTTTATTCATAAAAGGTTATTTTGAGCTACCAGGGAATGCTTTTAGCTTCAGGAACATAATGTGAAAAGACTGTCCTGCCTCTAAGCATCCCCAAATCTTTTTTATTCATTCTTGATTTTTTTAAAATATATTTTCAAATCATACCTCTGCAGACACCACAAAGGGCTTTAAGATCCTAAAATATAAACAAGTTAATTTATTTTATAAAATTATCACCTTACAAGTAATAAAATTTAATCATTAGTAAGCTTCAATGTTTCCCTCATTATCTAACTATAGTTTAAAAATATCTATCTATCTATCTATCTATCTATCTATCTATCTATCTATCTATCTATCTATCTATCTATCTATCTATCTATCTATCTATCTATCTATCTATCTATCTATCTATCTATCTATCTATCTATCTATCTATCTATCTATCTATCTATCCCTCCATCCATCTTTCTATCTAATCTAATCTATCATCTATCTAAAATGTTCCATATTGTGCCTTAATCTATAGAGAGACTTAGAGCTTTTTTCCCTAGTAATTTTATAATCTAAAGAGATTAAGATGCATTGCTCTAGATTATACATTTTTTAAAGGATGACTCCATTATAAAACTTAGAGACTTAGAATGCCAGTTACTTATATATCATATGACATATAATTCAAGGGAAGATTGAGTTCTTGAGTTTGTAGTTGACCACATTCTTGTAATGTACACATATCATCCAAGTGCTTAAAAACAAAATCCACAAATTTAGATATCCAACTGACTTTATTAAAAGCTTCATAAATCAGGTAACAACCTGTCTAGCAAGCAAAAAGGCCTGCAAGGATTTGCACAAAATGGAGGGTTTTCATAAACTGAAAGAGGGTGGGACATGGTTATTAGTAAAAGGAAAGAAAGATATTTTCAGGTAAAGTCACCTTCCCTCCAAGAAGCAAATGTTCTTATCCTGCAGATTGTCTAACTGGAGCTGATAGGGAAACTCTGGATTGGTTGACTTCAGCTTAAATTTTTGATGAAGTTGAAGTTACAGCTAGCTAGGTTTAGTAATAAACCTGAGTGGGAGCTTGGCATACAGGATTCCAGATTAGGTCTACTTTTTTTTTTGGAAATAAAGTAGATCTACTTATAATTATCTTCATTATAAACTATTATGTCCTCAGCAACCTCATTTCAAAATCTTTTCTTAATGACTAAGATGAGACTTCTGATATTTTGTAAGTTAATCTCAAATTGTACTTTAGTAACAGAAATGAGAAATAGTATTAAAACGCACATTATCTTTGAAAAACATGCCTTCAATTCCCGAGAAATATTTTTTAGTAATGATAGTAATGACTTTAAATAAAAACCTTCATTACTTATCATAAACTTTTAATAAAGAAATAATATTTTTAATGTTAATGTTTTTTAGGAAGTGATGTTTATGAGCACAGTATACATTGGAAAACAAGACTATAAACCCACTCCCTTAGGTGTAAGCTATGTAAAGTGAGGGAAAGTATTCTCAGTATAAAAATTATTCATTTTTATAAGTTTAGTATCTTGTACTATATTTGGTACATAGTAGGAACAAAATAAAACTCTTAATAAATCAAAGAATATATAAAGGTCTTTTGATTGCGAATAGGAGGGATGTAGAATTTGGGTGAATTTTAAGTTCTTACAGTGAAAATTTGATTTAATTTGAATGAGAATAAATTAACTGGTATGTATCTGTCTTCTTTAAACTCTACTCATATACTAATAGGAAATAAACAAAATTAATAACAAAAGAAAAAAAATCTCAAATCTCCTTAAATGAAAATTTCCTGAGATATGCAAATGAAAATAATATTTTGCTTTTAATTTGTTGGTATTATAAACTTTTCTCAGTTATTTCACTACTTACTGTATGTAATGTTTAATTGTGCATACAACTGATCCATATGGAAGTTTTCTTGTATCTCAATCATCTTAGTAAATTAGAATTCAAGTCTATTTTGGTGAAATGATTCTAACTTTTGTGACTTTCCAAGGTTTTTTTCTTCTTAGTCTTCTATACCATATGCTAATGACTATAATATTATGTAATAATTATATAATCATTACATAATCATTATATAAAATATATAATAAATTGTGGGAGCCCATCTCAGAGATGAGAAACTTGTAATATAAATCTTTGCAAGTTGAGCTCTTGGCCCCCCGCAGGAGGAACAGATTGGGAGCTGACCAGAATCTTCTGGGGACCCCCTAGGGGGCGTAGCTCTCCGGACCCCAAGTGTGGGAGTGCTGAAGTCATGAACTGCATCTTTATTGAGAAAATATAGGAGCCCCGCCGTCAGATTCTATATTTCAATTAGATTCTCTGTGGAGAGTCACTGAGATACTAGAATGAGCCCCAGGCAAGGAAAACTGGGAGAACCAGATAAGCTTTACAACCAAGGAATAACCTTGGGTGACTTGTAACCAACTTTTATTATCCTGATTCCCTAAAAATGATTGCTTAGGAATGTTTAGTAGTATCTAATGATAATCTATTTTCTCTTAAGATATTGATTTCTGTCTTTCGCGTTATAGTCCTCATGATAATTACCCTCACGTGGTCACTTCTGCCTCTCACTGAGATAATGCACCCACTACTCATTAGATGCCCCTCCCCTTGGAATGTCAAAGTAGCTTGTTTAACAATATAAGTGTGGCCTAAAAACCTACAAAAAAAGCAGCAGATTCCTCGCTCACTAAATTCGTGTCTGTGACCATCATTCGCCTGCCTGAGGTTTTCCTGTCTGCCTGAAGCCCACACTCAGCGGTCTTTCTTGCATGGCCGGTCCGTAGCAATAAATATTGATGATCATTATATAATCACATATAATATATATTATTATACATAATTATTACATTATATTAATATAAATATATTATTCTATATATTAATGAATACTATCTCCTCTCACTTCTACCTGTGGTATCTCACCTTTGAGTCAAACTGAATGTGAAATTTAGTCTTTTGCACAGAAATCCAGATACATGAAAGCTTTTAGTGCTAAGGAATTTTACAGGAAAATAAAAAATGAAAATTTTACAAGAAAACCCATGAAAAGATGGGTTTATGACTCCTTATATCCCTTTTGTCTTGAACTTTTCTTTGAATCTTTGCTCCACTCCCTCCCTCAAAGATTTTCTGCATTCACAGTTGTGAACTCTTATTTTTTATATACAGAACTGTATCTTTCTCTCAGGTCTTTTTCTGCTAGCCCTTAATCCAAGAAAATATATGAATTTTCACAGGAAAAGTCAGCTTTCCCTAATAAGAACTGTGGTGTCAGTCAATAAATTTATATTTTCTGGACCCTTCTTGTAAACTTTATCCCTTATTTGTAACAGTTTCGGGGTTACTGGGAACTTCATGTGAATATAAAACACTTAAAACTCACTAAGAATATTTTTACTTACTGTTTCTGTTGTGTCTTCAAAACAACAACAGCAACAAAACATGCAATTGCCAAAACAGATGTTATTTTAAAGCTATGACATCGGACCAGAACATTACATAATTTTCACAGTGTCATATTGACTTTGTCACAGAACAAATGTTTGGGGTCTAGGTATAAATGTAGTGTTTTCTCTTCTTATCAAGTCAAAATTGTTAGCTCAATAAATGAATATTTGAGTACAGTCACTATAATACATCGACTAGGATAGCAACGGAAAACAAAGATTGGATGACTCCTATGCAATGGGTTGAAGGGTTAATGGAAGAACAGATCAGACCAATTATTACACAAACTATTTAACATCCCACTTCAAAAGACAAAAGTATCTTCTAACATTGTCAAAATAATATCATCATATATAATAAAACTAGAAATTATCCCTGAATATGATTGATCCATTTTCAATTCTCAAATATTTCCCAAATGTGCATTGTAACATCTAACCTGTCCTTCAAAATATCCTTTTGATAATACTCTGACTTCCACTAGTTGGGACTTATCACATTACTGGTGGTGGTGGTGGTGGTGAGGAGGTATGTTTGAAAGGGTTTTTTGATCCTGGTGAAATGGAACAAGCAACATTTTTGTCAGATGAGGCAACAACTTCCTCATCTGAATAAAACAAAGTTTGGGGATTCAAATACCATTCATTTTAGATTCTTATATTTTGTTCCTGTGAGGTGATTGTCCAAAGTGACCAAGGATTCCTGAGATTACAAAAATGAGATATATAACTATTTGATGGGTTCTTCTATTAACTGTTTGATAGAGATGGCTATAAATCTGCTTTTACCATACCATTTCACTTGAGGGAAAATCTATTTATTCATTTTTCTCTACTGCCTTTTAGGATAGATACCAAATATTGACTAAAAACAAGTACCCAGATTCATACCTGTGACACAGAAGAAATAAGTGAATATAATACATTTGTGTATTTTCAATGTTAATTAGTACCAGAATTTTTTTTTCTATAGTCAGACTAATCTAACCTGCATAAACTATGTGTGTGCAGATTAATAGATTTTTAGATATGGGCACATGTACATTTATAACTATTGACAAAGCTTAACTCTTTTCAAGGAAATTCCAACTTATATTGGCATTCTGTTTTATCTGTTGACACTCAACATGATATACTGTGGAAGACTTTCAGTGTTTGACTAAGCTTTACAGTCATTAATGTTTAATCACTAACAATTCGGTAAGCATTGTGCTTTCATTTTTTATGTGACTTGTTTATCTATGTGAAGTAAATCAACAGTGCCTTTCTGATTGTCTCCCAGTACATTTATAATCACTCCCACTTAGTGATCAGTGATGAATATGGATATAACTTCCATTTAAAATTATTATTTTATACAGATTTTGAATTCATTTTTCCTTTCACTTATAGGTAAATATCAGCTAAACTATCCAAAGTTATTGACATCTGTATGCATGTGTGTGTGTGTGTGTGTGTGTGTGTGTGTGTGTGTGGCGCGGGGGTAGGAGGATGTCAAAGATAATTTAATCCTTTTTAAAAATGTGTTACCTATCCCTTCACTATTCTATATTTTATATAGGAAAAATGGTTATATTAAAAACTATTTTGGATGAAAGAGCTCTTTGCCTCTGAGAAAAGCAGAAGTCTGTGGTGCCATTCTTAAATACAAGCACAACTTACACTCTGGAATGGCTCTCCAAAGGAACAACGAAGGGACCTTGAACCACAGTTCTGCACATGCTACCATGATGAATGCAGGCCATTGTGTCACCATCATCAGGGCACTAGTGAGAGACAAAATGCACTTGGCCGGGACTGGGGGAATCTGGGACATAAAGGATCCAATTCAAAGACAGCATCATGAGTAGAGGACACATTTGTTGAATTTTAACAGACTCCTGGCATTTGTATCTACTCTTTGTTTACATTTGGGCTTTTACAAAAATGTTGAAATAATTTTGCAAGTGTTCTTTGTATATTGAGAAATTGAAGACATAGATAAAAGCAAAGCTTGTTACTTGACAAAAATACATTAAAGTTTTCAGAAATATTTTTAAAATTGGCTCTCAAGAGAAACTAAGAAATAACTGAATTCTTCTCACATAATAGATAAAAGTGTCTTTTTATTTTTTTACAGCTCTACATGTGGAAAGATAGAACCCTACTTTTTCTTTTCATGAAACTTCACCAAAATGTGAACAAATAATCCACAACCAATTTGACAGATACTCAGTTTTGCTCTTTTGGGATCAAAGTAACACCATCATGTCAGATATTATATTTCTACTCACCTGTCTATATTTGCCAGAAAAAAGGATTCTCATGGTTAGTTTTACTAAAAATTCTGAACTCACTCTTTATTTGTATTATAGAGTTGGAATACAGGCTTTTTTTTTTTTCCCCTTTCTGATTTGCAATTCAAGATCACTGAGGGTGACAGAAAGATATGGCTATAAAAAGAGGTTCATAAAATTTGGTCCATTATATCTTTCAAAAGGATAAGCAACAGGCTGAAACCAAAATGTCTGTGTGCTGATCTACAGGGGTGACCATGATGGCATTACCCAGAGGGGAACCATGCAACCAGTGTCCTGATGCCTGGCTTTCTGTCAGGTGAAGGCCTGACTTGTTCAGATCCTGGAGTATTATCTCAGAATCCACTTCAGTCTTAGTGCATCGTACTGCCTGGGAGGTCATCTGCCACAGTAAATATAAGATCCATTCTCAGAGGCCATTCCCTGATCTCACAGGCTGATCTTCCAGACCTTTCTTCCTAAAAGACGTTGCCTAACTTCTGATCCAACTGCTGTGCAGTATGCATTTCTGAAGCACATCTGTAACTCCTGATAGGTATTCATACGGTTTGATTTCTATGGTGCGTTCTTTGGGTTGATGAGTCCCACACTTGTGTGAATTAGTGACCCCCGGGAATTTGTCAAAAAGTCATTATTTTTAGGTTTGAATTTGTCTGCATAAGATCCAGGTTATCGCTGGGTTTCATTTTTAGAAATCACTGTCACCTCTGATAAAAAAATTAAGAGATTTCTTTTACAGTTGTTTTAGATTTTTATATCTCTATAAAATAAATTTATAGAAAGAAAAGTGTCAGGCATATTGGAAAGTAACTGAGATATAATTAGATCTAAACACAATATAGACTAAAATGCTGATAAAAGTCACATTAGATTAACTTTTTTTTTGCATAGTGGTAAAGTTTAGGTCATTTCTTTCTAGTAAACAGGGAACTCTGATCTGGTAAAAGTCATACAGTGAAACTCTCTAAGGAAATAATTTATATGTCACTGCATAATGGCTATTTTATTAATCACTCAACACTGATTTTGAGTAATTTATATTTGTTCTTATTTGTTTATTTACCTGCTAAGCTAGTAGAGTGCTTCATGGTTGATTTAATTATTTCTTTCATTACTATAGAAATTAAATATTTCTTATGCTAATTGGTCATTTATTTTCATGCTTCTTTAGATTTTTTAAAATCATTTGTCCATTCTTGTCTTTTCCATAGAAGTGTCAGAGTTTTGATTCACATGAAAGAAATCTCAATATATTTAGTATATTAATTAACCCTGTGTTTGCTGATTTTGTTACTGCTATATTTGAAATGGCACAGTAGATATTACTAATATGAGGTTTGGCATTCATTTTGAACACATCAATTAGATTGTAGTCATAAAGAGATACGTTTATTATACAAAATAAAATGTGTTTATTATACAACTTATTTACTACTGATATGCTTTTTGTGCTAATTTTATTGGATTTAAAATTAATGAGAATTTTCAAAAATAGTGTTTTGTTAGTATGAGCATTAGTTCTTTTAGGTGTAAAGAAAACTCTTTTGTGAAAGAAGATATATAGTCTAAATCCAATAATTCCAAGTAGTTTAAAACATTGCAGGTCTGCTTTTGCAGTTAACTCTGCATGTTGATATATCAATTCTGCTTTTATCTTCCTGAGACTAATTCAAATTATACTTAACCTTCTTTCATCTGTGCTTTAACAGACACAGTTAGAGACCATTTCTGAATACATACAACTAAGTTAATCACATGTAGACACAAATTAAAAAAATTTTTATTTCAAAGCTTGAAGTCAATTTCAGGCAAGTTACTAGACCTCTGTATAGCTTGAAAAATTTAGCTTTCTGTGAAACAATAGCTTTGCTATTCTTAAAATAATCTGTAGTTACTTCAGTACCAGTACCTTTGCACATGCTATTTCTGCCTCTTAGAATGCACTTACCCTGGATTTTATATCTATGAATCACCCTATCATTTCACTACAGTCTTCTAAAATTCAATCCCATGAAAATATTTGAAAAATAATCTTTACCATGTTTTATTCTGTTTCATTTTTACTAAAAATGTTTTTAATAATTATTTTATATGTACCATAATTTATTATATACGTTGACCAATCTCTCTATGCTATATTCATACCACCAATTCCTAAAACATTTGCTGAATTAGTCAGTAGATAAGTATCTAAAGCAATAAAATTAGGTTACATGTAGATTCATTTTTTAACCATCTTTGCTTTCAAATCTCACCACTTTGAGATAATATCAGTAAATAGGGAGCTGAGTAATAAGATGACTGTTCTGAGTATAAATTTATCTTAGTGCACTGAACCTCAGCCAAATTATGTAATTTTGCATCTTTATTCCTTAGATAAAAGAATTAAAAGTCAAGATACAAATACGACATCATGAAACTTTATAAAAACTGTTTTGAAAATGATGTCTTCCCCAAATTCTGAGTGATAAAAGAATAAAAGGTCAACTTACAGCGGGCCAGTTAAAATTATTTCAAAAGGATTTTAATTAAAGTTTTACCTTTTGATTTTTTTCATGGATATACTTACAAAATAAAATAACACAAAACAACATTAAACGTAAGTAAAGCAAATAGTCTTATGTGTATCAGTAAATCTGTTTAAAATATTCCATGATTGTTGAATGCAGTGAAATATCTTTGCATCTTTCCAACTGTGTTTTTCCTACCCCAAGGGAGAATCGCTTTGAAGAATGCAGCAAATTATTTTGTATACTACATCCAAGGCTACTGAACCAGAAGAATAAGGACATACTGCTTGTGAGTTCAGCTGGATCAATAGCTCAGCCCTGGGATTTGTTCATCTGCTGGATGTGAATGAAAAGCACTAAGTTGCCAGTTTGTACTATGGCTATCTAAGACCACAAGACAGCCAAGAAACATTTGTCATAAGACAGACAGCAACTTACCTGCAAAAATGTTTAGATATATGAGCACACAGCTTACAAAGACTGTGAAATGTACTTGGCAAATCACAGAACAAATTCTCTTTCTTTTTACTTGAGATAGAACACAGGCACAAAGCACAGTATATAGAAGTATCTATTTGTAGTATGTCTTTCTTCCAGGAAAGGTCTCAAAGTATGTCACACATCATCAAATCCATTCTTACAGGTCTACTAATAAAAAGTGAGTGGTTGTGATTGCCTATATTTTGTTACTGTATAGCATTACACAATTGAACAGCAGTCTCAGGAGTTAGCCTCTGGATCTCACTCTCCAACTGCACACTGTACCATTGTAAGCTGTCTGGTTGTACTATGTGTCTATATTTTGATCATTCATCAAATCAAAGCTTTCACAAGAAAGCTTTCCTGACTGCTGTTTTGCATATCTTAGTTTTTCGACTATAATCCTCCATATTGGTCCTAGTACCATAGCAGCAAGACATACAAACTGGCCTATTAAACTGGAGGGAAGCAGTGAACAATATTAAACTAGGCTTTCATGCTTGAGATCTCTGTGGGACTGTAACTATTCTGAATATGAAAGACTCTCCAAAGTAATATTTAGGAACTGATATATGAAAAGGAACAATAGAAACAAAGCCACTAAAAATGGAAAAATTAAAGTCATCCAGCTGAAAAAGGATATGTACTAAGGCAACAAAGATTTTCTGACAGTTGACTATACTAATTTTTTTCCATTTTATCTGTAGTCAGAGTGGAAACACAATCCAGAAGGCTAGGGTAAGTGAAAACTGTTTATATGCATACATTTCAGGCTCTATCACTATCCTGAGGATCTAGGAGAACTTCCTGGCACAAGTTCCAGCCAGAATTTGCAAGAGAAGGGACTACCAATTGAACCTCTGTCACCAGAGAGTGGTTCTACTTTAGACATTTTCACTGGTTTCAGTTTCTGCTTCAAAAGGTGGTGCTGTGATTAAATGGACAGATAATGACAAAGAGAAGTGTAAACATTTTTAGAAAGACACCTCCTTCCACTATAATGAAAAGGAAGATTCTGCTTTGATTTCACAATTTACCTGTGCATTTGACTGAAGATGCTGACTCTAGCTATCAATCAAGGAAATACAGAGGAATTTTTCTCCTTTTCCTTAAATTGTGTGTGTGTGTGTGTGTGTGTGTGTGTGTGTGTGTGTGTGTGTGTGATACTTCTTAGGAAGGGGCGAGTGAAAATTATTTCATTTGTGCTGAGAAAGTGATCTTGAGTCACATAACTATCAATTCTCAATTTGTCTTTCTGCTCAAAATAATCTTCTAAGATCAAATACACACAGGTAGCCTAGATGTAGCTTAATCAAATAGTTAATGTAGTAAAATTTCTGCAATCAATCAAAAAGGAGTCCAAATTTCTGTTTAACCTGTTAAATTGTATGACTTTGGGCAAATCGGGTAATGTCTCTAGGCTTCAAATTTCTCCTCAGCAAATTACCAGTAATAATGTTTATGTCATAAGGCTATTGTGGTGATAAATTAGATAGTATGTATAAATGACTAAATGCAGAGCCCTGTATTAAAGTAAGTGCTTAATGAATGGCATGTGCTTGTGTTGTTTCTTGACCGGCCAACTTTTTTCTTTTTTCTACCAGCAATAAAACTTTCAAATAATTTGGATTTTCAAAAAGTGTTTTGCTAATGGCAAGGACATATTGATATATATAGCATGTGGGTTTGTAAAAATTTCTCTTCACAACTACAATTTATATTGATTTGTGTTTGCTAAATCTGAATGATATAGTTTATTTTGAAAGGAAACAAGGAAGGATACAGCAACACATCAGAATTAGATTGGAAAGACCAAATTAGAAAGAGTACATTGGAAAGACAAAAGACAACATGTAATAGAAAACATTATTTTATTAAATAGCTAATTTTATATTAAAGCATGTGACATGGAGGCTATAAATTAGAGCTGTAGATTTCAAAACAGCTAGCATGGAGACAGATTTTGCTTCTGTCAAATCACACTATTTATGTGACCATGACTGAATCATTTAATTTCCCTAAATTTTGTCCTCTTTTTGAAAATGAAATATTAAAATATTAGCTATTTTCAAAAGTGTTGGACATATTAAATACACATAATATATTTCAGTTAGAGTGAAACCTTTTTTTTGAACAATAGCCCTAAATACCTAATATGACCATCTTATTCATATCACTACCATTGTAATATAGAGATGTACACATTACAATGAGCTAAATAAAAAATGCTAAGTGCTTTGTACATGCAATCAATTATTCAGATAAAATCTTAACTTTTTTGTGTTGTTTCTTTAAATTCACAAAACAAAATCCATGTTTATTTAGCATCAAATCTGAAGGCCTAGTGTCCCAGGTCCAAATCATCAGAACTTTGTATTTTTACAAATAAAATTTAAAATCTATTCAAAACACCTAAGCAAATCTTTATAGAAATATCCACTTCACCTATATTTGTTGAATAAACCTGACAATTTGATTTTATTGAGAAGTGGGATTGAGATGGTAAGAAATAAACAGCTCATCAATACTACATAACTTTGTTCTTTTAAGTGGATAGCAAAATTGCGCTGAGCTCAAATATTATTTAGTCCAGTGTATGTCTATAAAATCATCTTCTTGCCATGCTTTCAAATATCTGAGGAAAATGCTATAAATAATAATATATTTTAAACTGCATCGCATATATACACCCAAGGTTATACTTAAAGAATGAGCACTGGAAATAAGGGTGTTACAAATAGATATTTTTGTTTTCTTTATGGATTGTGAATAGCACAGCATTTTTTTTTTTTTTTTTTTTTTGTGTGTGTGTGTGTGTGTGTGAAACTGTAGGCAATGAACTTCAGCATTCTAGTAATCTCTAAGTTACCCGTTGCTTTTCGAAGAATGAGAAATTTTCATAAAACTACCTATGTCAGTTTAGCTTGGGCAACATAGGGAAATGATAAGGTTTGATTAAAAAATCAGAGTACTTTATTCAAGTGGAGGATTAATTGGGTATTGTGTTTGTTAAATAAAAAATGATTTTATTGATAATAATTTTAGGCTGAAATGGGAAAAGTATTTTCTGCTATTCTTTTAAGTCTACCAAGTTAAATCACCCTAATTAATGACATTTTCACATGTCACAGCAATAACTCTTTTCTCTATTAGCAGCAATTTCAATATGTTAGCAGAAATCTTTCTATCAACTCATTTTGGAAAATGTTGAACAAGTTTTCAGTTTTAGTATTAAATTGTCAATAAATTTTCCTTCATTGAATATGGATCGAGGATTTGTTTCTTTCGACAAACACTTAAAATATAGGGGAGATCAGAAAATAAATCACAAATATTTCACAACATAGTGTAATTAGCTTTTCTCAATTATTTTTACTTTTTCATTTGAAATGGGTTATTTATTTTGCCTCTGATAAGTAGCTTGAGAACAAAAATGAATGCAGTATAAATTTTGTTATGTTGAGAATTATGTTAAGAATTATATTAGTGTGAAATCATTAATTATAGCTATAAATATGACTCAAGCATATATGAGTTTTTTGTTGGTAGCCATTATACTAACTATTCTGAGAATGTCAACTCGGATCCTAGTATTCAAACATATTTTGTATCATGGTCAAAATGGTGACAGAGATTGTTCAACTAAAATTTTCTTCACATATCCTAAGTGTCTTCTAGGTTTCATCCCCTTGTTTGCATGCTTTATGTATTTTGTAAAGAAAAAAACTTTCCCCTAAGTTTTGTCCCACAAATTCTTCTATATTTCTGCTGCACAATTCTGCACTGTTACTGTCACTCTATAAAGATGATATATTTCATTATAAATATTTAATATGTCATTTTGAATCATCTACTGAGACTTTTCATTCTACAAGTACTGTGATTCTACTCGATGCCTGCTCCTGATGGAATACCATGGTGGGGACAAACCTTATCTTCAAAGTCTTGTTTGTCTTTTTAGAAGGCATAAACATCTAGTGTCACTATCATTGTTACCTTTTCTCTCACTATATCTATATATTCTCTAAGCCCCACTTTGAGTAAGCCTAGCTTTTAGTCTTGATCTCAGCTTCTTTCTTCTTTTCCTCAAATCAGAGCAATTATTTCTTTTGTCTTTGTTTTAAGCAGGAATATGACCTTATTTTCCCCCATAACATTCTTCAAAAAAAATCCTTCTTTTTGGGTCAAATAAGCCTCCTGACCTAGTGTTAATAGTAGAAAGTACACTGATTTAATGTTCCCAAGATCTTATTCCCAGAATGTTATTTCAAGTGCAGAAAAGGCACATCTCCCATCTCCAAGGAGCTGACAGTTTATTGAACAGAGACTGAATATGAGCACAACAGAAGCACTGGGGAAGGGAGCAGTGACAAAAGTGGCAAAAGTAGGAAAAGATTTTTAAGGTATCTTTTCAGACTTGAAGGAATTCTTCCAAATTTGCATTCTCAGTAGAAGAGACACCATGTCCCAAATTTCAAGAAGCAAAAGGTATTAAGGAAATGAATTCAGCTTAAGAATGGAACTTAAAAAAATAAGGAAGAACAGTTTTGAAATGAGTTTGCATGGAGTTTGATCTAAAAATATTTTATTTATTTATTTTATTAATTTTTTCTTTCATTATTGTAGACCTCATAGTTTTACCACCACCATGTCACCTGTGAACTCTCACCATATTTCGTTGTATGTATCTCTTCCTTTCCCCTCCTTTGTTATGTGCTTCAGTTTTTGGTCAGCTTGTTAGTTTTGATGTTTTCTTAATCTTTTGTTTGGTTTCTCTATATGTCACATATAAGTGAGACTGTCCAATATTTGTCTTTCAGACTAATTTCAGCTAGCATTGTCTTTTCCAGTTCTATCCATGTTGCTGTAAATGGTATGAATTTATAATTTTTTGATGGCTGAGTAATATTACATTGTATAAATGTATCACAACTTTTTGATACATTTTTTGATTTGGGGCATTTGTGTTGTTTTCTTTCTTAACATTCTTAATATATCACAGAGACTGCTATCATTAGAAGTCACTGAGATTTTGGGGTAGATGAGGTTTTCAAATTGAGATGATTCATCTGAAATTGAAGATGAAAGGTCAGAACTAGTGTGGAGAATTAGGCTTGTGGAGTGGAGGAAGGAGGCTATTGATCTGTCTGGTAGTGTACTGAGGACTGTCAAGGCATTTGGATGTGAACTTTTGGAGAAGTAGAATTAATCTATTTGGGGGTTGATTAAATGTGGAAGTTAGTCAAGAATGAAACTGACTTCTGGGTTTCTGGTTCATATAGTTGAAGCCTTTCTCCATACATCCCAACTACTTCCTCTGAAGATTCAGAATAAGAGAGATGTTTTGGGGCAGATCTGGTCAGAGAGGGGAATGAGCCAAGTTGAGTTTGATTTTTGGGTGACCTGAAGGACTTGAGTACATGAATAAATACCCAGTGCAAATGTTTTAAGAATTAAATATATAAAACTGGGACCTTATATATTCATTGAAACATATTTAAAAGCTGTGTTCATTGGTATTTCAAGGGCCATTTATGAGAACATTCTCTCTGGGTGATGGCAGTAAAAGAGACACTATCTACATAATTGAAAGTGAAAATGGAACTAATGAAAGTTAGTTTGGACCGACAATTTACAAAGATACCAAAGAAAAAATTTGTTCCCACTGGAAAGCATCTTTTGTTTGTCTAAGCAGTAAGCAATTGTTACAGTTACAGTCTCTCTTACAAAATCATGGTGTTCATGCACCAAGAATGTGACAAAATCACATTCAGTTTGGTTGTGGAAACCAAAATAGAAAAAAAATACAGACTCCGCATTGGCAATTAGTATGATCAAGGCTGTTAGTAAGACAATATATAATGGCAATACTTAAAGCCATATATCTATAGATAGGTGAATTTAAGTGTATTCTTCAGATTTCAGTCCTACTTAAAGGTTTATTTGATCTATTGGTGGACCACCCTTCTGACTTCACTGTTCAGATCGACCTTTTCACCTCCTCTGATTGTTCCAGTATTTCTTCTGCTGCACCTTTTCTGGTTTTCTGAACATGTTCCTCCTTTGCTTCTTTTCCCTCTCAGACATGCATGGTTCACTCCTCACTGTTCTTATGTCTTTCATCAATGTAACTTTCTTAGGGATCCTTTTCTTGTTTACTGTATCTCCCACCCTCAGCATTCATTTTCTATACTTTCTTGCCTTTTACTTTCCCTACGTATGATCATAAACCAATGTATAATAGATCATGCTTACTTTTTGTTTACTCCTTTGTTTCTCCTATGTGAGAAACAATTTGTGAATGAATATACAGATATTTTCTTTTTTTATTTGCTTCAATTTCTAGAAGACTCATAAGCATAGTTTCATATTTGTTGAGTGAAAAATGCAATATTTATTAAAGTAGTTTTACAATCAAGCAAATATATATTAATGTAAATAATAATAAGACCTATCTTTTGAAAGTACTTTTATTTTAGTTATCTTTACAGTGCCTACCTTAGTTTCTGCACAAAGAAAAATAGGGTGCACAAATAAACAGGGTGAGCACATATATTCATTTACTCCAATGGTCTCAGTGATAATTGTTAATGACACTTTTTCTTATTTTCACAAGGGTCTCAGGACAATAGTATGATCTATCTATCTGTGATCAAGAAATGTCTTATTCTGATGAATGAAATATTAAAGACATATTGAAAAGTAGGATTGCTTGAGGTATATTCTAATTATACATTTAATTGGATGAGGTTTCCAAAGAATGTTGCTTAATATAGTACTTACCTCATATTCAATTTCTTATATTTGTCTTCATTTTATATTTCCATTGAACTCCATAACATATACAATTTTTGGACTGAAAAATTTTCTATAAAATATTTACTAGGATCCTATAATGCATTTGGTCTTTTAAGGAATTGAAAATGTTATAATTGTGGAATTTTAGAGCCATTGTTTTATTTCACAAATATAATGGATGCTGATTATTTTTAGGAAAATTTGGAAGCAAAGAGGAAAAGTGATTGTAATGCAAGTAAACATAATACAATTGACATAAACTGGACTTTTCTAATATAAAAACTATATTATTATAAATTTTCTCAACTCTTCCTTATCATAAAGCTCTTAATTTTGACAACCTAATCATAACACAAAAATGCCCAGATTTTGGCAATTTTTTGGTCTTTATTTTTATTAATATTTATACTTTATGTAAAATATTTGGTAATATTTTCACTCATATCAGGAAATTTCAGACCACTATAAGGCATTTTATGTCATATGTACATATTATAATTATAAGCATGGTCATAATTTTTATATATTTTCTAATCAATCTTTTATTGTAAACCTTTGGAATATTACTTTGAATTATAAAACAATTCTGTAAATAACTTCTCTATGCTTATGAAATGCTTTACATTCTAATTTCCTTTGAATAAATAAAAAAGAATTACTCTGCTACAGAATTTGAGCTAAACTTTTTATAAATGCTTATATGATCTTATAGAATGTTTGTAGTCAACTTACAATGATAAAAACAAATTTGTCATTCTCTTTTTTTTCTAAATCAAACCTCTACCTTTACTGGATATTATCGCTATTTTCTAATCTGTTCTAATCTGTTTGATGGGAGATAAAAAATTTACCAAGCTGACAGAAGGCCATGTAATGAAATGATCAAGGTATTTATTTTTAGTGGATATTGAACTGGAAATATAATTTAGATTTTGAATAAAATTAGATACAAATGTCACTTCCCTTTGACTTCTGTTGAATTATATTATCTCTCTGAACCACTCTTTGCTTAAATGGATATCATTTCTACATCACAGGAGTACATCAGCACAGTTATTAAAAGACTTATAAAAGTGTATAAGAATAGTAGCACATAAAATATTAAAGTCATTATTAGTAAAAATACATCTTTATTGTTTTTATCTGATGACTTTTAAAATGTAATATTTAAATATTTTCTCCCTTTTTGTTGGTTTACTATTATTACATTCCTAGGAAATTATTCAAAAATCTTAAGTGCCAGATATCACTGCATAGTAGTCTTAGAAGAAAGAAAATCCACCGGCGCTTGGAGCCAGTGACGTTCATTTGGATTTAAGTCCTGTGTATTCAGACTCAAGCAATGATGTCAGATCTCTTCTGCTTCCAGTACACTTCACACTCTTATTGTTTCCTCTACTGCTGGTTAAATTGTCTCATGTTCTCCAGTCTAGATAGAAGCCCTTCACATGGCTAAGGGGCTGGCTGAACATAGCTTCTAGGCACCATATTCTAACCTAACACTGGAAAGAGAACTTGTCTCCCAACATTGTGATTAAATTTTCTGAAATATATCTTCTTATCCTGAATCTCAACACAGGCAGCCTTTCTCAAGAGAAGCACTGCATATCAAACACCATTTAGATAAAATGATGATCTTTTCGTTTGTTTGTTTTGCCTGATTTCATGAGTTCTGTGACTCAGATGAGGGACTTGAGTCTGAATGTTTAAGTGTGGTCAGTGCTCAGGCCCAGGTCAAAGAGGTGACCAGAAATACAGGTCTGCAAAATCTTGTGTATTTACAAGATGAGTTCACCAAAAACAGTGTCTGTGTTCTTAAAAGAATATTGATACTCTAATTTCCCCGGCTAGCATCCCCGTTTACTAAGACACTCCCCCAAGATGCTGAGGGAAGCTGTTATCATTGCCATCTTCCGAGACCCACAGGAAGTAGGGTTATGTTAAATGTATCCTGTATGTCTTCCCCTATTGTCTTCTTGAGCTCTTTATTGAAGTGCCCTAAACAGTGGTAGAACAACTTTGAGATGACAAACTAGTATTATCTTTTGGTTGCTAGAGTAACCAAATTCATGCTCTGCCACAAAATGTCCCTTGGTGCTACTGTCAGAGCCATAATAAGGCTCATTTGTCAGTTTCAATGTGACATGTCTATGTTTCCTTAGAATGTGTCTTAGATTACAATTTTTATACAGTAATCATTGCCAGCAAGATGATATTGGAAAACACGAGCATGTAGAGCCCCAAATTGGGACTTTCCTCTTTGGTCTAAGCCTCGGGCACCTGATGAGGTATAGGTCACTGCCATCTGGTCATCCTTGCTCTTGCTCGAGTAAGACCAAAAATTTTATTCCACTGCTTGGGTGATTTGAATGGATTTCATTTTCTTTGGTGTGTACGAGAGTATATGGCAAGATTCTTCTCCAAGAGCTATTACTCCTTTGATTTTGTTTTGAAGATTACAAGGCACATCAGGACAGAGCTGTGAGGATTTCACTGAAGCCTCGGTGAAAGCAATCATCCCTTCTTGGTTTCCTTCATTGACACTTAAATACATTTTGACAAATAGTATGCTTCAGTACAAATTACATTGTCTTGTTTATGCCTTCTTTTTATTCTAACACTTCTTTGATTTAGTGATAAGGAAATTCTAGTAGAAGACAAGGCCCTTGATATCACTAACTGGTAGCAATTTCTAGCTTATTTCTAAATAACCTGCTTTAAGGAAAGTAAGTCATCTGTAATTGAGTTGTGTAGACTGAGAAAAGCAGAAAAAAAATGAATCCGTTAATAGGCTTGCTCATATATAATAGATCCCTCTTTTTATGTAAAATATCCAACTAATTTGGACTGAAGTTTTTGTGTGGATATTTAATTATTCAGATAATTACCTTAATTTGCCAATGGAAATGCAACTACACCTAAATGGAGTTAAAGTTGGCAAGGTAACCTAGTGCTTTTGATTTTGTTTTATTACTTTACTCAGAATATTGGTTTCTTTAATCCTCTATTGTTCTCTGTACACTTTTATTCTAGGCCAATTTATTTTTATAGCCCCAAATTGCACCTCTGTGTGAAAAAAGGATAAACCATGGATAATTCCAATTATGTCTTCTCAGATAATATCTAGTGCTTTCTTTCTGGATACCTAGTGGGTATTTTATTGGATTCATCACAATTCCAAGCTCCATGTACCAAAATCAAGCTGTTAATTTAAATCGCATCTCTCTCTCTCTCTCTCTCTCTCTCTCTCTCTCTCTCTCTCTCTCTCTCTTAACCTCAAATCATCCAATCTCCCTGCCATCTTTCTGATACCTACCTCTCCTAATCCTTCTAGCTACTACCCCTTTATTTTTCATTCCTAATAGCAAAATTGTTCTAACAGTTGTTTACATATTTGCAATTTCTATGTCTGTCCTCTCTTGAATTCAGTCTATTTGGACTTCAGCCAATCCTTCTCTAGGGAAACAGCTCTAGTCACCCACTACTTCCATGTTGTAAAATTCAGTTTTCTTACTCCAATTCCCATCTTACTTATTTCCCCTGCTTTGGTGTCTACCACAATACACTTTTCAGAATTGTTCTGGTGTCTTTCAGGCTATTCCTGCTTAGGGACCTTTAATGTTTCCTTATCACCTGTTGTCTACATGTTGGCCCATTAGTTTAGTGCTTAGACTTATCATATATATATATTTTCTATATTCAGATGTTCTTGTTCAGTTTTATAGCTTCAAATATTATCCAACTCTTACTCGCTCCTGACATATCTCCAGCCTATAACTTTTCTTTGAATGCTGGACAACTCTACTTTGGTACCTAATAAAGATCTCAGATCTTATGTGTTCAAAAGTGGGCTTCTGAGCCTTCCTTTATAATTCTGTACCTTCTGCAGTCTCTCCCACTCACTAATTTCATTATTACAAATGTTCAAGCCAAACACCTTGGAGTAATTACAGACTCCATTCTTTTCTCTCAAACCTCCATAATCACTACATCAGTAAATCCTGTCATCTTTACATTTACAGTCAGCACTGCCTACATAATCTGTATTGCCTTATGCATAATGAAAATGTGGAGCCATTTATTAAAAAATCTTCAGAATTTCAAGGCTATAACAATAGATCATTGACCCAAGAACAGACTCCTGCATAACTGACTGAAATGACAACCTGTGAAGCTGGAGTAAAATAGATTGATTTTAATGATTCATCTATCTTAATGATATGAGCTCCAAGTCACCATTTTTCCTGACTATTTAAGTACACTTCCATGAATTCTCCCTGTTCCCCCTTTTGACCCTCCCACTGAATTTTTTTTTTTTTTTTTTTTTTTTTTTTTTTTTTTTTTTTTTTTTTTTTTTTTTTTTTTTTTTTTTTTTTTTTTTTTTTTTTTTTTTTTTTTTGTGGACTAGGTATTATTAGGTTGCCCATGGTAGTCTCCATCCCACGGACTCAAGCAATCCCAGGCTGAGCCTCTCTGGTAGCTGGGATTATAGGTACCCACCATTCACCTGGCTGCTTTATCAAGGTCAGGTCTCACTATGTTGCCTGGGGTAGTCTTGAATCTGTGAACTCAAGCAATCTCTGGCCTCTTGCCTCCGAGTGCTAGGATTACAGGTGTACGTCACCATGCCTGGCTTCCCATTCATTGTATTTTTAATGAGGCAGTGACTATTCATAAATAACTAAGTTAATTTAATTCTCCTACTCAAAATCCCACAGTGGTTGCCAGTTCATCCACAGTAGAACCTCGCATTCTTTCCTAAACATTTGTTAGTATGTTATCATGTCACACATAGATAACTACTATGTCCACCAACCTTCTACTATTGCTTTCCTGATTTTAATCTGCTCACAAAACGTAACAAGACCAATCTCAGGAAACACTGTTTTCATCAACTGACTTTATAAGGCAACCCTTATCTGATACTATTTCAAGTAAAAACTCAAGAACTTCCATAGCTTATTCCAACTTTACAAGATAATCCTGCTGTCCCCTCCCACACACACCTTTTTTTTTTCTTCACTTTGTCAACTCAGTCTCAAATATATTCCATGTTCTTCCTCATCCTGCTAGTATCATTTCCTCTCCTAGAACGTACATTTATTCTGTACTATGGCTCTCTTGGTTATGCACATCTTCCAAAGTTTACTTCTTTTTCTACTTCCTCCCTGTAGCATTCTTGGTCTATCTGAGCTCCATTGATTTAGCCTGTGTTCTGACATCTGCTGAGCTCAGATTCACTTTCCACACAAAGAGTCACTCTCAGGAATTGGTCACAGATGGTTTCACTTAATAAGCACCTTTTGGGCAGCGTCCGTATCTTCCATTTCATTATCCATTGTAATGCTGAGTCCAAGGGAATTGCATCTATTTATTGACCCATTGTAGAAATAATCTCAGATTATCTAATAGTTACTGATTTATTAACCATATTATATATGTTAACAGCAGGGACTAAATATGAAGCAAATGTAAGCAGACCTATTGGAATGTACAAAGAGGGCATGCAACCTATATAGAATAATGAGGATGATCATTCATTGAGCACTTGGCAAGTATCTATCAAGGGTTTTATGTAGGTAGTTCATTTGTTCTTCACAATAACCCTATGAGTTAGACATCATTATTATGATGGAATTATTATTCCTATTTTAGGGTATAGTGAGTAACCTAAAGTTCTAAGAGGTTAAGGAACTTCCCACAAGGACACAAAACCAAGAACTGGTGGGATGATTTTCAAATATGGGAAGCCCATTAACTGAACCCATCCTCTGAGCTTTCAGTCTATGTTTTAATATTACTTTACTGAAAAATTTCAAAATCCTGGACAGCTATCATCATTTCAATAAAAGATTTCCTATATACTTTGCTAATATACAAATCAAATATTTTCTGTATCAGAATTATATAGGCTCTGTACTTTGTTTCCCTCAAATATCAGAGAAAAGTAGACAAACACTTAGCCATTTTTTAGTTTTGTCCACTTTATGAATAATTTTGGCAATTCAAGAGCTACATAGTAGGTCCATAGTGCTATGTTTTAGTTTTTCTACTACTGGAGCAAAAATTTCAAGGCTCTTACAATCTTGCTAATTACTTTCAGAAAGATTTATTGTCAATAGTTGAATGTAAAAACATTCTAAATTACACTTACTATAGCTTGTTTACAGGGTCCCCCCCCTCCCCGCCCGGCTATCTTTATATGTTGAAGCTTAATTTTTCAGTGTTATTTTAATTTCTCTTCTTCTTTCTAGTTTTAATTCTCTCATTTTTAATTCTTGTCTCCTCTCTGTGTCTGGCTTTTCTTTCTGCAGATGGGCTTTGGGTAGAAGGGGTGGACATGGCTGCCCAACCATTTTCACATTCCTCACTGATATGATTTTCTTGAGGTAAAACATCATTTAAGAAGGATTACTTCACAATTAAATGTTTCTGTCCTCCTCAAGTTATGTGCCTGAAATCTGTCAATTAGACTTTTGCCATTGTTTGTATTGGTTTGGATCCCTTCCTGTTATGTACCATTTTATTTGTTCTATGCTCACTTGCCTTTTATGTCATATTTTGTTATAGTTCTAATTTCCTCTTTCTCTCTAATCTCTCAACCACTGACTTGATTCCACTGCTAACATCTTTTTTTTTTCCCCAGGGAGTGAGGGTTCTGTGCATATTTTCCACTTTTAAGTGACTGTTTTTATTTTTATTTTTTCTCAACTTCTGCTAATTAAGCCGTCTTGCTTTTTCTCAGTAATAGGATAAGTTACCTTTTCACAGAGTAAATACAAAAACAAATATATGTTTCTTTCTTGGCTGTATATTCATTTCTTTGGTCATATTGCCCATCCAATTACCAAAACCATATTGCTTTAATCACTATATATATATATATATATATATATATATATATATATATATATCTTTGTAATAAGCCCCAACTTTACAAAGAGAAATAAAAAGTACCTGCTCTGCCTGGCTTTCTTTCATATATATACCTACCTACCTGCTTACTTATTTTAGAATCTTTTATTTGAAGTTTTATGTAAAGTTGGTTTGACTGTTTTTTTTTATTTTTTAAAATTTATTTATTTTTTATTTATATATAAATTTCACAAGATTGTAATCCCAGGGGTTTACTCCCCTTCCGCCCCCTTTCCCCTGCTCAAAGTTGTGCACTTCAGTTTGGTGCTTAGCTTGTTTTGACTTTTCCTCAAGTCTTTTGTTTATTTTTTCACTATATCCCATATATTAGTGAAACCATTTGGTTTCTGTCTTTTTCTTTATGACTTGTTTCTGCTAATATGATTTCTTCTAAGTATATCCATATTGTTATAAATTCATCAAATTTGTCATTTTTATTTATTTTTTATGCCATTTTCTTTTCTTTTTTCTTTATTTATTTATATATATTTCACATCATTTCCATCCCTGGGGGTCACCTATCACCTCCCCTTCCCACCCGCTCCAGCTGGTCCGCATTCTCCTCTTGTGCAGTTTCATTTGGTTGACCATATATTAGTGAGACCATTTGGTTTCTGTCCCTTTCTATCTGGCTCGTTTCTGCTAGAATGATTTCTTCTAGGTACATCCAGGTTTCTATAAATTCATCAAATTTGTCATTTTTAATTGATGAGTAATATTCCATTGTGTATATGTACCACATTTTTTTCATCCAATCATCTGTTTTGGGGCATTTAGGTTGCTTCCATGTCCTTGCAATTATAAATTGTGCTGCGGTAAACATCCGAGCGCAGGTGTCCCTTTGTACCCACATATAGGTCTCTTTTGGGTAGATTCCCAAGAGCGCAATTGCTGGGTCAAATGGTAATTCCATTTTCATTAACTTGAGGGTCCTCCATACAGCTTTCCATAGTG
>PVHY01008047.1:0-63859 GCA_004024945.1 Uropsilus gracilis
CTTTCTCTCTCCCCCTGTCTCTCCTCCCTCTCTCCTCTGCTCTTTCAGCCCCAGCAACATTCATAGTATTATCTGGGCACTATATTAAAAGGGCAGCTCTTCTATAAATTTTCATGTCATGCAGCTGTAAAAAAAGCAAAATTCTGTGTTTCATGGTGGGAGGGAAGAGTCACTCTTCTAAGACAATAGACTGGACAGGTGAATGCATGCATGCATGTGTTTAGAGTTGCTTCTCAGAAGACAAAGAGGTGATTGCAACTATTAAAATAAGAATGAATGAACTAAATTGAAGGTCTAGCTTGGGTTGGTCAAGTTTTTGCCTTAGAGATTTCATGTCAACAGCTCCAGAGGGAAACTTTAATCTCTGGGTTAAAAAAAAAAAAAAAAAAAAACCCTCTTTGATATGATTCTACTATCCCCTAATTGCGGGTGAAAGCAGAAAAAAAATAAATGGAAAAAATCATAACATTGCCACTGATAAAACAGGATGCTGAAAATAAAATAGTCTCTTCCCTTGTCCCACATTTTTGGGATTAAAGCCAGAATAGGATGGGAACTCCAGAATTATTTCTGAGGTTGATAACACCATTTCAAAAAAGACCCTGTAACCAGCAGGCAAGCAAACACCTAAATAATTGAAAACTACCAAAGAACAACAAGAAAACTTAAAAATTTTTGCTTCCTATTCTTATCCCCTCTCCCTCTTAACTGTGACATCTCTTGCATTGCTCAGTTGCCTGTGTGTCAAAATAATTTGTGGATGTTGGAAACTATTTGAAAATGTATTGTGTGGAATGTAATAAAATGATGATATTTTTATACAAACAGCTGGGTTTTTTTCCCCTTTTGCCTGTAAGAACAAAGTTGAAGTGTAGACTTTGAACAAATTGATGTTTCCAAAGGTTTACACGTTGCCTTCTGAGCCAGTGAGCATTTCTGTGGGCGAAAGGTGGGTTTTCTCCTTGAGGCTGAATGCCAGCCTTCTATTTTATTTTTATTACTGCTTGTTAGGAGTTTCATCCAATTTGTACCGCTGAGCCAACTTTTATGATTGGTGTGGGATTTTGCAAAAGTTGCTAAGTGCTAAATTGCTCAATGTAATTCCACAAAATTTCTCTTGATAGCAAACCCTGAGAGAGTAGATTCCTTTCAAAGGGGCGCAGGGGAGTGTGGCCCGCAGAGCTGAATCACACACTGGCTCTGCTATGGAAGGAGCCAGCTTCCTCTGGAGAAGTGGTGACATCTTCCCATGCACTACCACACACTTCCGGGGATCACACAGGAACGCTGAGCTCCAATTTCTGAGCACTTTTCTGCACAAAATGGGAACTTGTGGCATGTTCAAGACTCAAGGATATTCCAGACTTCATCTTGGAGCAAGTAATGAAGATCACTATCTGCTTGCTGTGAATCTGGAAACTTGGAGTGTTTTATAAAAGGAACATTCTTTAAAAACATGGAAGAGAGGAACTAAAGGAAACACTCCAAAAGTGAGATCTTGTTTGACAATTTAATCTTCATTGGTTCTCATCTTTGGGTCATTGGTCACCAGTTATATAAAATAGCCTTATCAGAAGGAGAAGAGGGAGGGGGGAAAAAATCTCAAAAATATGGCCTCCCAAGAATTCAGTGCTTCTAGATGGTGGTCAGGAAAGATTGGGGGAAGATGTCCCATCAGCGCCACATGTGAGGTATATTCTGGACAATCCGTCAATCCAAGAGCTTTCTTCGGGGCTCAGGGAACTGATGTGGAAGGTCCTGAGAAAAGGAATATTTTTCCTCAGAAAGCCCTACTTCTCCTGCACCCTATCTTTCTTCCTATCTACACCTCGGTCCAGGAAGGAATATGTTTTGTAGCTAAAAACCAGCCTAAGTGGTGCTAAAAGGAAGTTGACTTCCGGCTTTCAGATCTTGCAGGAAACTCTGTCAGTACAGATGACTCAGGGTTGATGTCACTGCCCCCTGTGGAGAACAGAGTAGCGTGTTGGTTGGTTCTAGTGACAAGCATCATTACCTCTTTTTCTAAATATCACTTGTTTTTCCTTCATCATCTGTTCGTATTAGTACAACTGGAGATGGAAGCACATCAGGATTATTTATGGCAAGCAAAGTCTCAGGCTCAGTCAACATTTTCCTGAGCTAGTCTGGGACCAGATTTGCCAGACTGAATTAAATTAGCCATCCCGTATGCTTCGTTAGCATGATTGTTTTTGGAGACACCTTTGAGAATTTCATCAGCCCTTTTCCCACCTTGGTTCTAGTCCCACAACTTATTCTGGACATACACTCTCTTCCCCAAAAGGCAAAGACTGTTAGAACTTTAATCTCAGATGTCAAACATTGTGCTGTTATCAGTGTGATATTTCAGACCTACTCCAAGCATAAATTTACAAAAATTGTGTTTCCATGGATCATAAATACCAGATGTCAAGACCCAGAATGGTCTCTTATGGCTTCTACCCACCCCATTATGATGCTTTAAATGCGCATTTTTGCTGCTGAAGCAAAACACTGCTCTCTTAGCCCAGATAACCACGGTCTGGCTGGTCTTCTGCAGCACTTCGTGTTTCCCTTGCCCCTCTTCACTGACACTGAGTTGTTTTGGACAAATGTTGTGTCCTTTCTGTAATCTTTGATAAGAAGAGCGTCAAGTTTAACTTTTGATTCGTCTGCATTGCGGGCTACACATCTGAGCAAACTTCAGCTCTCACTTTAATTGTGCACATCCCTAGGACGCTCACAGCTGTGATTTGCCTTTCATCCACTTCAGTGATGGCCCAAAGAAAACACAGAACAAATCCAACCAGAGCAGAAGGCGGGGAGAGGCTGATGGGCTTATAGTCAGCAGGGAAAAGAGCCACCTTGTGTAAATAAATTAAAGCTGGGAGTAGTGTAGGTTTGAATTAAATCGGACACAGATCAGTCTGTGTAGAAGTTAGACAGGATCAGAAACCTGTAGCCTCGGGCTTCAACCAGTGTTTTTACAGTCACTATGTAGAGAAGTTCTCTTTGACCCAAAACCTACATACTGAATTGATAGAGAGTTAGGCAATTGTCAGTGAATGCAACCCCATTTAACATGGTGTGGAGTGGTGGAGAAGCCTGGTGCTTCAAGGAAACCAACAGGAGTCATTCTTCCCTCTGTCAAGTGGAAACAGAATTAGTCTTTTCTCTTCTGGGTCATCATTCTTGGGTTTTTCTGATATTGACCTCCAAGAGCCCCCCAAAACTAGTCTCACCGGCATCAGAGCAACAAATAGAAATGACCTTTTGCCCAGGGACAGCCATGCTGGAGGCAGGACTGGGTGTTGAGCGAGAGACACCTTTTCAGGAGAGACGTGACCATAGAACTTGACCTGGAAGGAGGTTGTTGGAGCAAGTTTTAGCATCATCATATCTGGCTGGGTTTCTCTTTTTTAAATTTCAAATAGCTCATGACTCCATTCTCAACAAGTACAGATAACGCAGAAAAGCAAAGGTTCATTTCCTTGCTTATCAGTTCCAGTGTCCTCCCCAGAGGAACCCTTGAGAAAGGTTTCAGGTATTAATTCCTGGGCCTTGTTTTTTACCTTTGCAAATATATACGTTCATGTCCAGTGTGTGGTCTGCTGTGGTGGGGATTGCGTTGGGTTCTTTGTAAATGGTGCATTTGCTCCCTTGGTTGGGCTCTTGATCCTTTTCACTTGACAAAGTCTTGAGAATACTTCAGTACATACTGGCAGATTTGTCCCAGACTTTTCAGCTCTTATATAACATTCTATATCATCTGGATGCCCCAGAGTTTATACATTGCTTCTCTATGGGTGAGCATTTAGGTTGTGCCTAGTTTTTTACTATTATAAACAGTGCTGCAACGAACAGCCTTGAGTTACCTCTTTGTGCAAGTTTCTCTAGAATAGAATTTCTGGGTCTGATAGTGTGGCTGTTTTCTTTGGAGTAGCCCTTTTAAAGTGAACCCGTTCCTCTTGGAGAGGATAACAAACTCACAGACATCTGGCTTATGCCCTTTGCCGTATTATACAAACCCCATAACAGCTATGACTCTCTCTCTCTCTCTCTCTCTCTCTCTCTCTCTCTCTCTCTCTCTCTTTAAAGTGGGCATAGTGCTTGCTTGAACAGATTTGGGAGCAGTTTTAAATGAAAGTACTATTAATGACAGGAATTTCTTTTTAATCCCAATTTGTGGAGAATGTGAGCCTGCTTGGAAGTGGCAGCTCACTGGGCAGTGGCTGCTGTGGCACAGGAGTTAATTCTGTCCTGGGGTTCAGCAGGCAGAGCCCTGTTCTCCATGATTAATGAGTTCCACTTGGTTTCTTCAAAGAGTGACTCTGCTGTGCCATGTTGTTATTTATTTATGTTTTCTACTAAAAGATGCATGTGAAAAATCTCCTTTAAGGTCAGTGCACCACGACTGTGCTGCAGACCAAAGTATTTCGGCAGCCACAAGTAGGCCTGCATGCCTGGGAATGTCTCCAGGCTGTGGGGCTTGTGACCCAGCCCCTGCCCTCTCTCCATCCCTGTGGGCTAAGGGAACATCCAGCTTCCTACACAGGAGGTTCAAGGCTAGCATGCACTGAAACACACCAGGCAGCACGGTTGTTTCCTGGTGGGAGGTTCATGTATGCAGGCAAACAACCAGCTCCAAAGGGCTCTGGCAAGGAATAGCAAGTGGAAAAGAAGCCAGGCCCTATGGATCTGAAATCCCCTTTATTCCTGGAGCGCCCCCTGATTTCTGTGGTACACTGAGACAAAGGGCTCATGATGTCATGACTTGGAGCATAGTAGGTGATGTCTATGGCCAGTGATGGACTTGGTGACCCATCAAACATCCTGAAGTGCTGGCTGTTGGGCGTGGGAGTTGAATAGATAACACAGATGACTTGGGAAAGAAAGTAGCTTGAGCATGAGGTGGCGGAGCCAGAAATATGCACTCATGCATGCACACACACAGAGGCTTTGTTTTGTCTTCTGCGTGTCATTGTGAAAATTCAAACCTTTATAAGAGCATTAACTCACACACCCAAAGCAAAGGCTCCAATCCAGAGCTGGAACGATAGATCATATTTGAACAGCACTTTCTTTTCTCAGCCCCCAAGAGCTTACTAGCAGGATGCCTGGACTAGAGTTCTCTGTCACTTGAGGGAACAGCCAAGCTCCAGTTGTGATGGATGCAAAGGAAAGAAATGATCTGGGGTGGCCTTGACCAAATCCTGTTCTCACCCACCCAGCTAGTTATTGAGGCTTTGTGCTAACATGACTATTAAAGAAAATTTTTCTTCCTTTGTGTTTCCTCACTGCCACCAAGGGAGTGGGAGAAGGCACATGAGGGAGCCACATTGGCTCCCCACTGCTTCTCCAGGGTTGTTCCCACAGCTGGCAACAGGTGGGAAGGTAGTTAAGATTTAGATGGGGGCTGACATGGGCTGTCAAAGGAGCCTCCACAGTTTTCCATTAGCCTGGCCCACTGGCGGCCAAGAGTGTGAGCTCGATAATTGTATTCCTGGGAAGCCCTGGGCCCTCGATGCCATCACCGTCTTCTGACAGCTGCTTCTGATAGGGTCACCAACCCCCTTCTCTCCACAAGGAGGACCTGTCTCCACCTGTCTGCCATTGTGCTGGGTGTTGTCTCAACTCTTGGTGGCCCCTATTCTTTCCCTCTGGCCTTCTTATACTTTCTCCTCCTCCTCTTCGCCACCAAAAACTTCTCCCAGAAAAGTGTGGGTCAGATTCCCTCACACAGAGGTTTCGTTTGGTTGCTTCCTTCAAGTATTTACATTCTTATGGAGCTCAAACCAAAAAGCCAGCAGAATTATTCTCTCGTGTTATAATTAAAGCCCTCACTCACCAGCAAGCTTCTAGTAGAAATATCTCTTAAATAGGCAGAGAGAGTGCCTTCTAGAATCCCTAAAATCTTACCACAGAGTCATTCATTCTGGTGTTTAGGAGAGCACAATGTTTAAAAGCGTAGCTACCTCTCCCAGTGAGATCCGTGTACACTGAGTCCTCACTTAACCTCATCATTAGGCTCTTGGAAACCTCAACTTTAAACAAAATAACACAGTGAAAACAGGTCCTCGAACAGCATCAGCTGGAGTTGTGTTTTTCTTTTTACTGTGGAAATAAAACGATGCCTAATGAGATGAGATTATGGAAGACCTACTATAGAGAGAGCAGGTCTTGAAGAAGAACTGCTTTGGGGCTTAGGGTCAGGTACAGTTTTGTTTCTTCACCTTCATCCTTTCCCTGGAGCCAAGCTGTACCCAACCACCCCTCCAGGTGGCATCTCCTCCATGCACACTTCTCGAAGGGCAAGACCGGAGAAGGAATTCACTACCCCTAACTTCTTAGGGAAAAATAAAAATGCGGGTGTTGGGGGGAACACTTGTTCCCTGGCATTTTCTGTTCTTTTCCATCCTTATGCCCTAGAGAAGGTGAGACTTATTTCTTGATAACATCTCTACTTATAGTTACAGTACAGCTCTGATTTTCAAAGAGCTAAAAGAGATTCCAGAATATTCCTCCATCAACATTGCTGGGTCTTTCCAGCCTGCAAAATCGTGGAGCTTAACTTTATGGCAAGATGTTTCCCTGGTTGCATTCTTCTTTCCACACCATTGCTGGGGCTCAGCGGAACCATTCTGGCCTCAGCTGCTCATCCGCCTCCACATTTGAAAGTATTATTGGGTCATTTCACAGCCTTCTTGTTTGTAGTTGGTATTTCCATTGCCTTTCAACATCTCCTCCTAGTTACTCAACTAAAAATAATAGAAAGTAGTGGGTAGATTCATGTTCAGACTCTTTTGATATTTCAAACCAAGCCCCTCAAAAACTCAAAACAATGTGTTTTGTTTTTTTCATAACTTTGCATAGACTTGGCTCTAACCCAAGAGATAAAAACCCATGATAAAGGATCTTCTGGTAGTGTCTCTAAACTCCAGCCAAACCCAGCAAGGGATGACTGGCTCTCAAGTAGCCTGACTCTCTAATGGAGGGACTTTGGCAAAGTTTAGATCAACATCTGAACTTTTGGCTCCTCGTGGTAACTGGGGATGAACAAACTGAATTAGGGAAATTAAGAGTGGTGGAGAGGGGGACCTTCGGCCAATACTAAATGTTGAACCTAATTAGATGCTTTGAAGGGCCAAGAAATATCTCCCTAGTCCTTCATTATTTCTCACTTATTTAGATCTCACTGTTGTATCTCCTGCTGAGATCAAAACAAAATGAGAGAATTTTCTGGAGGCTGCTCCTATCTGAACTGTCTGATGATTTAACTGGCTCGGGGGCTTCGGGAACTTGGAATTAAATTCAACAAGGGCACCGAGTGGCCAAGAACTTCTCCCAAATAAATCACAGCCCCAAACAGTGTCAAAAATGTGGCTTACTCTCAGCTCCTTTGCCAATTGGTTCCCTACACTTTCTCTACCCGCTTTGTCCATTTCTTCCTCTTTAAAGAACTCTTTAAAGTAGAAGTGATGACACCTGATATCTGTGAAATGAATGATTTCAATAATTTCCTGTGTGTAAGAGTCTCCTCGATCCTCACTTTAAAGGCTGGTTGCAGGTCGGTGGGTTAAGTGGCTGTGCTCCGAGTGGCTCTCCGTGAAGTTTTATCAGCCCTGCTGCCGTTAAAATGGAGGCTTAAAACCTGGGACATAATTTAATCACTTTGTCAGTTTCTGGACTGTCAGTTAGCAAGGCTGGTTCCTAAGTGGAATGTGCCAGTCTTGAAAACATCAGTCTTCCAGCTTCCCTTTACCCGTGGGCCTTTCTTCGCTTTCCATGCCACCTGAAGGCAGCTATCTTCGGAGAATGATCCCATCCAGGAGGAGACAGGCCTGGCGAGGCAGCTGCGGTGCTGAGCAGGGTGGAGCCATGGTGCTCCTTTCTGTGGAAATTTCTTTGTCTCCTTTAACCGGCAGCCCTCGTGGAGAGACCCTCATGACTTTCTCGTGTTCTTCCTGCCGGGAGATACAGTTTAGAGGGAGGAACATAAATGGTTTATTTTGCAGAGATGCAAACTGAGACCCGAGCAGGCCGATGACTTGTCTAGTCTCTCACGCCTGAAGTGAGCCAACTCAGGTGAGAGTTGTAGATGGAAAACTCCCAGAGGGGGCTCCTGCCCCCTGCTCCCAGACTCCATGTGCTGCTTTCCCGCAGGAAAAGAGCGGAGCTGATGCTGAATGGTCCTTAGTCTCTGGGTGGGAGACCTGTCATCAACTTCTACCAAGCCTCTTAATCCACGAGGCAGTTGGCACAGAAGGGAGCCTTCAGTGAACACTGGCAGGTGTCCGTGTCCTAAAGTGACCTGTGTGTGAATGACCCAGGGACCAGCTGCCTTAAATCATTTATCTGAAAGTCGCCAGCGGTTTGGGGCAGACTTCTTGCTCTCCGAGCAATTCAGTGTGTCTCCTTTGACAATGCAGAAAGTAAACAGAATAATGTCAATGCTAATACACCACAGCCGTGCAGTGTTAAAAGTGAAGGACACGATTTTCATTTTCCTGTGTCTATAGGAGAACAAACGCCAAAGGAGGTTGATTGGAGAGAAAAGAGCATAAGAAAATGAGAAAGAGATAAAAGGAAAAAGCTGGGGGGAAGGGAACAAGAGAATGGGGGGTAGGACTGTGAGAGAGAACCTTCTCCATTGAGACCTACATCACGCTGGGTGGGGAATTTCCCAATTGTAGGTTGGAGTGTCGCTGGGGGTGTTTCCCCGACAGAACCATGTGTGGTCTCACATTGCCAGGCAATGTTCCAGACCCCCCAGGGATGATCATATCTCCTCAGAATAGACTCAGTTCCTGGTTGGGTATGGCTGTTCACTTGTGCCCTAGTGCTGCAACTTACCGACAGGGGCACCAGAGAATAGTCAGCTCTTCTAGGGGAGAGAGTTCCTGGTAGAGTCCAGGGGGTTTTTCATAACTAAGGTTTCTTGCTATGAAAAGTCAGGATAATGGGAAATGGGCAAGGCCTTGAGTCTCTCTTCCCTGTGCACCGGACCCACCTCTTCCTCGGGGAAAGGTGGATACCAGAGTGCAGAGGAGACTTCTCAGCCTGAGACTTTAACACAATAGGAAGATCCTGCAGTTTGTTAAATTTGGAGGAAGGGTGGATTTTTATGTTTTTTAGTGGCTGCTCTGGTAACTCAAACTCTACTCAACTCCCAGTCACTCAAGTCCATTTCTCCTTCTCCACTGCACTGCGATGACTGGCAAAGTACCCCCAGACTCACACAGAGAAACCCACGGGGTAGATGTGTGGTTGGCTAAGGCAGTCTCTGCAAGTCCTTCCCTGGAGCTGCTGCAAATGAATCCAAGCCCAAACCAAGAGATCAGTGAGGGAGGAAAAGGGCTCAAGCTCCATTTTTGAAACGGTTTCTATCAATATGAGGCAGTTAAAGGAGCTAGCACTACCTAAGCCCCACACTGCCACAGCTTCCTGTCCCCTACACCCACATTTTCCTTGCTGGCAGTGGCCCAGTCCCTTCCCTGGACTCTACCCCACCTCAGAGACAACCCCACATATAGTGAAGCCATCCTGCTTATGACGCCGATTGTGGTGCAAGCATATGAAATCCTGGTAGGTTCTTTAAGATTCTGGCAGTCAGCGGAGAATGTTGGAGCCCTTGGGCTTTGCAGGCTTTAATGCTCTCTCAGAGAACCAGGTACAGAGGTGGGGAAGCTGGGCCTATTGTATGGCAAATAGACAGGCTAAGAAGCTAGGTTCACCTGCCTGCCAGACCTCAGGAGTCTTCACTTTCTCTGGGTCCTCTCTGGAGTTCTGTTCTCTTTGTTTCTCTCCTTTTCATGCTCTCCCTCATGTTCTCCCCTCCCCCAGGATGACGATGCCCCTTTATCCTCTCCTCCTAGTCCAGGTGTGCCCACTCACATATTCGCACACCCACTGGGCGAGGCATGTACCATCCTGGGGAGCACATAAAACCACAGGTGCTGGTCAAAGAGGCTAATGGCGGAAAAAGCCTGACCATCATGTTTACCCTACACCACAACACCCACTTTCTTGATGCTCTTCTGGTATGGATGCGTCTTTGCTTCTGAACCGCAGGGAAGGACCTTGATTGCAGACACCTGGCTCCATACATCATTTTCCAGAGTCCTTGGTGTGATTCCTGGGCACCTAGTAGGCCCTCTGTGTAAATCTTCATTGGTCAGTTGGCTGGCTGCTTGGTTAATGAAGATCACCTTCTGAGAAACAATGTAGGTCAGTCCTCCCTCACTCAGTAAGGCCTGTCATGGAAAACCTGAAACCCCAAACTTCAGGCACCCATCTTCACATTCATGGGGAGTTCTCAGGCATTCCTGTCACCGTGATGAGGCTGCGATGTGAGCAAAAGCCAGAGAGTATATACCTGACTTAAGAGGATCACGGGACACCCTCATTTCTGTCAGGAGGAGTGATGACATGGTGGTAACTGCAGTACCCTGCCGGCACCCAGAGAACTTGTGTGTAGACCTGGGGGTGAAGGGTGGGGTGTGGCGCCTCCCCTTGGCCCCTGCACTGCATGAGAGTCAGGATTTGGGCTTTGCCTTCAGACTGGCCTGGACTGAATCCACAGCAGGGCTCAGGAGAAAACAAGGTCACGTGAATGCAGAGGTTAAAAGTGGAGTCAGGTGGGTGGTAAATCCTTTCCTGACCCGTGTTCTCCTAGAGGAGTGGTTCATTCCATTCTTCTCGTTCATCTCGCACTCACAAACATACTCAACCCTCTAAAGCATAAGCCTGGAAGGTCCATGCCAAGTTTTTCCTCATTAAAAAAAAATTTGTAAACAAACTTCCAAGTCCCTGAGCCTCATACTCTTCACTGTCTGCCTCCCCTCCCTAGGGAAATACTGCCTCCTTGCTCTGCCTTGCACTCCTAGCTCATCATTCTGCCACCTCCTCCACCCTGGCCTTTTCTTTGCTAGAACTACAAGAATGAGAAGGAAAATCACACTCCTTCCTACCAGCATCCCAAGGAAACTGGTTGAGGTTTATCTACTAAACCCCCCAGAAAAGGAAAATGGTCGATGAAGGGCAAAGAGACTTTTGAGAAAGAAAGCTCTTAATCAAACACAGATATCAAGAATATTAGCAAGGGGGCCAGTGTAAATTGCTATCAAAGTCAATTGCTTTTCATACAAATGTTCCCTTTATTTGGATTTTCCCCGGTGTGCTATTCTTTCTTTAAGGCTTGGTGAACAGATGCGCTTTTGAAAATGTTGATTAACTTATCCTTTTTTTCGATCTCTTTCCCACTCACCCTACTCCTGGGAGCAGTGATCATACAAAAAGCCAAGTCAAACCTCTAAAGTGTTCATCTCCACTTTAAGTAGTCTTTGATTCTCCAGGTGCAGAAATCTCAGGCACATCTGGGCAATCAAGTTCATAGAACTTTCGAAATGCACCAGTTCTTGGGAGGTCATCTCATCTAGTTTTTTGCCATCAGAGACAAAAGGCTGTGATCTCTTGGAGTAGAATGTTCTCTCGTCACAACCATCCTCTTACCCTTTGTCTTTCATGAACAACGCCATAGCCAGCCCTTTCCAAACCATGATCAGCATTGCCCAGAGACTTCTTCTTGAGAACATAAGATGGAGCAAGATGGCATTTGAGCCTCCCAAAATTCCTTACTTTCTTGGTAGAGACTGAGTCCCTAAAAAGCAGAAATAAGAGTTGGCCCCAAAACCATTGACTGGAGCTGCAGAGTTCACTCTAGGCTGAATCACATGTTCTTATCGAATGTTCTGCATCTTTCAACCAGGAGTTCTTAAGACATACGAGCATCCCATCAAAATGATTAATTGTTGGAAATGGTTTTCCATCATGTTTATTCTTTTGCATAAAGTTAAAAAAAAAAAGCTCTGGTTGACTTCCACAGTTCGATTTGATTGCCCTGACAGACACCACCTGCCTCATGTTGATTCATGTTCATGTCCTCATTCCAAGCAGCCTGTGTCGCGGGGCCTGGTGAATAAGGTGGGGGGTGGGGTGGGTGAGGGGATGTTGAGGTGGGGGAGCCGGCATGACCTGCAGGTGCCAGTTGCTGTACCATGAACATGCCAGGAACAGGCTGATGTCATGAGGAACAGTGCCATAAGGCATTGATCCTTTCAGGGAAGGTCTTGGCAACTTGCTCTGCTCATCTACAACTAGCAACCAAGGTGAAGTAAATATGCTCTAGCACTTTGGCCAGATATGAAGATGATTTCTAACCTGATCAAAACTACTCCAGAAAAATGACTGAACTTCCAGTGTGGCATTGATGAACCGATCTTCGGGTCAGGTCACGGTCAAGTAGATCTGTCCTGAAATATTGTGCTGAGGAAGAAGTTCAGGCCGCCCTAAAGTTTTTCTTCCTGCCTCCTATTATTTGACACTCTTACTCTTTGGATTTTGGATTTTGTTTTAAGCCTTGATTTTTGGATATGAAGTGCTAATGTCAAGATTGTTCAACTGACTTTGGGGGGAGTGGAACACCTACAGAGGCACAGACATTCATCCGCCAGGACAGACATAATTAACCTGTGAGGTAGGAAGAAAGGATAAGAACTTGCTCTTCACCACACATTTGATTCTCTTCTTAATTTTTTGCCATTTTTGACAGGTAATTTTTTATTGGCTCTGATTTCTATAAAATGGACAGCATAGTGAATATAGAGTGGCTCTCTTCCTTCAAATAAATTGTTAAAAAGTAAAAAAATAGACTGGGATGATACTGGAGAAAATTCAGCGTAAATTAACTTTGCTCTACTCATGTCTGGTCTAGTCAAACAGGATAGCCATGTTTGATCTAAACTATGAAGAAAGCTAACAAGAAAAATAGACTGGGAAGAAAAGTGGTGATATCAGTACAGATATGTGGAGGTAGACAGGCATTATGACATTTTTCAGTTCTGCTTCTCCATTAAAGCATGTAATGCTGAAATGTAACTTCCTTCAAGTACTGTACATCTATGTAAAGTCAGAGAAGAACCTTTTTCTGTCTTCTGTCCTCTCAGATGTGTGCTATGGGGAGCGGCAGTGTGTTACACTAAGTGAACGTTACAGTAATGGCAACTGATGTAAGTCTAAGCCGCCTCTGAAGTTCCTTAGATAAGACTCAGACCTATATTGGTAATGAAAGACAGTCATTATAAAGACACAAATGAGTACTTACTTGGCACGAAAGACCTTTCTTATTATTTCTGCTCTTCTGGTTGCTGTTGGAAGACGAATCACTTGAAGGCGAAAGGCTGTGCTAATGCACATCCTAAATGATCTAAAGCAGATGTGATTCTTTAGCTGCCTTCTGTGCTGGGATTCATTCTCAGAAGGGCTGTATCTGTCTTTTCGCTATTGTGATAGACCCTACTATAACTTGACTTGTTTGTTTTCTTTTTCATTATAGTGGATATCCCAGAACTGCATGGACGAGGTGGCTATGATGATGAAATTGATGGTGAGTATCGCTGTGATTTAGCAGATAATCATGAAATTCAAGTATGGTTATAAAGATGTCCACAAAAGTGATGCCCAGAAGATTGGAAAGCCAGAATTTAGCCAGAGATATAGGTGAAAAGAATCCAGAAAGGAATGAAGAAACCATCAGTTGCTCTGTCGAGGTCAAATTTAAAGACAGAAAGTTTATTGAGTTCCCTCTGCCTAATCTAAAACAGGCCCCCTACTTCAGGCAACTTTCCACATTCATGGACTTCAAATTTGGATACAACCCCTTGCAGGTGAAAATCAGGCTCCTTATACATATAACTACTTGAACCCATTGAATTGCTCTCAAAAGGGTCTGCATGAGTGAGCATTAGCTTGAATATTCTCCCAGACCTGCTGTGGATTCTAGTTCCCTATTTGGAGGGATCCTTTCTCATACTATCCAAGACGCCAAGCTGGGATGAGATTGAGGTCTCCTCACTGCCCATCTCGCATTTTCATGGTTATTCGAACCTCTCTTCTCTCATACCAGATGAACATACTTCAGGGGAAGGGAGCATAAGCCCTGACTGGCAAAGCCAAGGAGAGATTCCTCTGCTTCCAGGATAATCCTGTTGACACCGAAATGTCTGTTGTTTAAGCCAGCCAGTGTGTGTTACCTTGTTTTGGAGTCCCTATCAGACTTCAAGGGAAGGGAGCATAAGCCCTGAGGTCTACAAAGCAAATATAGAGATGTCACTTCTTCCCTCCACACAGAGCAGCTCAGTCTCTCTGGGCCTGAGTGCTGGAGTTGATCTCCAAGAGACACACCAAGCCTCCACTCAAAGAACAGCATTAGACCAAGATTGATGCATTTAAAAAGAGTAGTTTATAGTGCAGCTGCTTTTAAGCTGACCTTAATCATGCGTAGTTATAGAAACGGTGACTAACCCAAACAGCACCTTGTTAACTGAATGCAGACTCTCCCTGCAATACCCACTCCAGTGCTCCTTTTATGGGCAAAATTGTGCCACTGGCCTCCATGGAGGGGCTGCCATAGATCAAGCAACAGAAACACGGTGGGGTAGAGAAGCAAGGGATAAGCCGGGCATGGTGGCTCATGCCTGTAAGCTTCAGCCTATGAAATCGCTGGGGCTAGGGATCGCCGTTTGAGTTCCGCTCAGGGTAACACAGTGAGACTTAGTCCTAAAAATAGCTGGGATTACAGACCTGTAATTACAGGTCTGTAATCCCAGCTACCTGGGAAGCTGAGGCTGGGGATTGCTTGAGTCCGTGGTACCCTGGGCAATGTGATCCTACAGTTCCTTGGGCAAAAATAGTGAGACCTAGTCTCCAAAAAAAAAAAAAAAGAAAGAAAGAAAGAAAAGAAGCAAGGGATAAGATGCAATAAGCCTGTCTTCTGGTTTAACTGTTTGGTAACCCTTGGACTTGAGTGAGTGATATTATCACCAAATTTCTTCAAACATCAGTTTCCTTACCTATTAGAAGAAGTTTTATTGTCCTTTCCCCATAGGATGGTTGGGGAATGATTTTTTTAAAGCCATAGATGTGGTCAAGCTTTGAACACACCATAGAAAACTGTCAGTCTGATAGGGACTCCATAACAAGGTAACACACACTGGCTGGCTTAAACAACAGACATTTCGGTGTCAACAGGATTATCCTGGAAGCAGAGGAATCTCTCCTTGGCTTGCCAGTGGCCAGCTTTGCATTACAATATTCTGCCACCTGTGTCTCCAGTTTTCCCCCCTTTATCAGGATACCTGTCCTATTGGAATCAGGACTACCTATAGACTGCATTTTTAACTTGTTGACTTCTTTAAAGACCCTGTCTCCAGATAAAGTCATGTTCCAAGCCTCTGGAGTTTGGAACTTGAACGTGATCTCAGGGGTGGGCAACGGGCACCATCTGGCCTGTAGCAGTTAGGTCAGTTGGCAGACCAGACGTGACTCGAACAACCTGCAGTTGAAAAGCCAGGAGGCCTAGCTGGGAAATTTGTCACATGAAAATCATTTTAGCCTTTCCTTTGATTTTACTTGAAGTAGTCAGCAGTGAAGGGATAAGAGGACAAAGAACAAAAGTCTCCAGAACACAGGGCTTTCCCAGGTACCCACTCTCTTCTTATCTGAGTCAAGTTGTTTTAATGTCAAATCCTTAACTGGTACTTACTACATGCTGAACACCAAGCACTTTATAGGTATTAACTCACTGAACCCTCCTAACAACCCAATGAGATAGGTTTTATTAATATCCCCTACTTATTTATTTGTTTGTTTATTTTTAGCATGTGCCCATGTTGTTTTGGTTTTTTATTTCTTTTTTCTTTTTTAATTTATTTTATAGACATAGATATGTTATATATGTTATATGTTATAATATATATAACATATGTTATATATATGTTATATATGTATATATATTACATCATTGTGTACCCTGGGTTCCCATTTCCTTAACACCCATTGGGATATAGGAAAAAACAAGCAAATAAGAAAAATTAGAAACAACCAACAGAACTGAACCATAGAACGAGAGAGGGGGAGGAGGAAGAAAACAGGGGAGGTGGAGGGCACAAAGGATACATATCTCCATTTTAGAGAAGAGTGAACTAAGACAAAGGAAGGTTAAATAACCCTTCCGAAGTCGCACCGCTAGGCACACAGGGCTGGATGTCAGCAGGCGGGCTATTTCAGAGGCCACCACCTGCTCTGTGCCCTGAGAGCCTCAGACCTGGGCTGGGGACCCACGGTCATCTCACCCTGCAACCTCTCTTGTGCTTTACACCATAGATGAGTACGAGGTGGACTGGAGCAATTCATCTGCCCCAACCTCAGGGGCCGGGGCCCCTTCAGCCGACAAAGAAAAGAACTGGCTCTACACACTGGATCCCATCCTCATCACCATCATTGCCATGAGCTCGCTGGGGGTCCTGCTGGGGGCCACCTGTGCGGGGCTGCTGCTCTACTGCACCTGCTCCTACTCCGGCCTGAGCTCCCGCAGCTGCACCACGCTGGAGAACTACAACTTCGAGCTCTACGACGGCCTCAAGCACAAGGTCAAGATGAACCACCAGAAGTGCTGCTCGGAGGCATGACGGATTGCACCCAAATCACCTCTGACGTCTCATTCCAGCAAGAGGAGCAGGTGAAGATTACCTTTTTTTCCTTGGGAAACTGAATGCCATAATCTCGATCAAACCGATCCAGAATTATTGAAGGTGTGGACCGGACAGACAGGCGAGCGGAGGGGGATGGGAGAGGCAGCCGCGCAGGGGGGGTGATGGCTCCCGGGCACTGTGGTGACTGAATCACTGCTGGGACAAAGCCGGGGGTTCATCTCTTTGGGATCACAGTTCTGTTTCGTTCGTGAGTGTGTGATTATGCTGTTTTATTTCTTTGGTCTGTCAACAACTCAAAGAGGCAGAAGAGGAAAAGGACTTTTCCAGTTAGAAGCTGAGTGGTGGTCATTCTTCTCTACGTTCTCTTTCTAATCAACCCTTGAAAAGCAAAGGGTCTTTTCAGAGTTTCCATCTTTAGGGGGGAAAAAAACTCAAAAAAAAAATCCAGCTTATTCCGTCCTCTCCCGTCTTCTGACACGGGATTCGCTCTGGTGCCGACTCTGCCAGCCAACTCTACAAGCTGCCGTTCCCCATCCTAGCATTGAAGTAGGATGTTGTTGCCTTTAACTTTTTTTATCCAGGGGAAAATTGCCATTTTAGGGTCAGCATGAACAGCTCTTTCTTCTTTGCGATTTAAAACAAACCAGAAAGGAAAGTTCACACATCAAATCCATAAAAGCACCTCCACGTTAGAAGTGGATGAGCCTTAATGTGCTTTGTGAATAGGAACCAATCGTTACATCTAGACCCAGAATTGGTGGCCGTGAGGCTGCTTTGTGGGGCCTCTGGTGGTGGTTCAGTTTTTTTCTTTTCCCTCCTCTGTGTTCTGCTAAATCATATTCACACACATACACACATGTACACACACACATGTGCGCACACATGCACATTTATCGAGTCTCTAAGTCCCAGGAAATAATGTCTTTTTCTCTCCTTTGGAGATGGTTGCACACATACAGGCTGTTGGTATGTGTACCCTGTGAAATGTAATGGCTGGCCCCTGCATGGAAGGACATCAGTGGAGAGGGGGAAAGCAGGCCCCCCTCTGGGTCTCGCAATGGCTGAGGTTCAGCAGACTCTCCTTAGAACACACTGATTCCTCCTGGACATTCCAGGCATCTCCTCAGCCCTCCTGGAACTAGGATGTTCAAGAGTCTAACCAAATCTGCAAGACTGTGGACCAAAACGCAGCTGAAACGCTGCTCCATGCTCTCAGACCTCACTCATACACACACACACATACACACACACACACAAACACACACACACATACTCACGCAATGCACGTGCATACACACACACGTTTCTGTATTTTTTATTAAGTGCCTTGAAGAAAATGAAGAAAGTGTTTTTTCCCTCTATGTAAAAATCAGTGATGATCATAGAAGTTAAGGCGTTCCTCCTCCCTAACCCCAGTGGCTCCTCCCCGAGATCCCCCAACTCACCGCTGATCCTACTAATGGAATGAGCCCTGCTACCAAGTGGTGGTCACAGCCCTGGATGACCCTCATCTGCTCTAGAAGAGGAGGCATCAGGAATAGAATGAAACTGTGTGAAGGATAAGACTGTCCACATCAAGATCACAATCTTGATTTTGTAGTCAAGCCTGAGCATTGCCTGTGTGCTGGAAATACATTTGACACCCAAACAGTATGCCCAGCCTATTGCTTATCAGTGGTAAGCTTTCAGACCATTTTTGCTGCTATGGTCACCCATGATTTCATTTGTCTCATACCCAGGTGAAAGGGGAAGGGTGAATGGAACTGGCTGGTTCCTCTAAATGTTAACTTATGGAAATCTAGTTCAATGGTAATGTCACAGTGTTTTGTATGCAGAGAGGGAGCGTTCATACCAACAGCTATTTATTCATATGTGTGTGTGTCTTCGCTCACCTTTCAGTTCTCTGTATCTACTGTGTATGTGAATGGTCACGTGGGACTCAGTGGTGTTATTGTGACTTTGACCTGGGGCCCGAGTGTCACTGCTGATCTCGGCACTCGGCACAGTGATAGTTAGAGGTGAAAAATAAAGCTGTCGAGCTCGAGGGCTTCGCTTCAGGCTCCCCTGAGCTGGGCCTGCAGCTGAAGCAAGTTTTTCATTTAGCGCACCCTCTTCACTGTTCTACGGCGTTCAGTGTTCAGGAAGCTGGCAAGTTCAAGGGAATTCCAAAAGGAGCCTGCAGAAGAAAAAACTTCAAGAGCCTGCTCTGGAGGTCCTGGCTCTGTTGTGCCTAGCAGTCTATTTTCCTGTTCTCCAAAAACCAGCCTTGCCTCCAGCGACCTGAAGGTCACCTCCGAGTTCTGTCTAACTCAGCCGGCCTCCCTCTCACAGCACCTATATCCTTAATTGCCATTGGCTGATTGGAAGCCCCAAGTGGGCCTATATGCTGAACAAAAGCAGCTGCCAGGGCTTATAGGTAGATACGTCTCCAGTGCTGGAGGCTGGGCTGTTGTAAGACAGAGAGCAGGCCTTGATCTGAAGTTGGCCAGGGGACACCTGGTGCATCTGTTGGCTCTATCTGCAGGTAGGCTAGCTGCACCATCTCCTTGAGTCATTCCCTTCGGGAAACCAAGTCACAGTATTGATCTCCTTTTTTGCCTTGTACTGAATGACACATTACCTCCACGTTCTCCCGGACTGGGCAGTCAGCAGAGCCACAGGGTTGCTTTCTCTCTTAGCTGGGACTGGCGAGTCAACAGGGATGAGGGTCCGAGGAATGAGCATGGGTGGCAAGAAAACAAGGGGAAAAGTTGAACTGTCATGGAGATGGTTAACTCTTCCAGGGTTTGCAGTTAAAGGTAGCCGACCATTCACTGGCTGAGCCAGATCACGGGAACCTGAGAGCTTTTACTGTGATTCTTTGATGTAAAAAACAAACAACAATGTCAAACTGTGTTTGTATGATTTGTATAAAGCCTTTTTAAGATTACTATTTAAATAAACATTATACCATATTTTTTCTGTGCATTTTTTATTGGAGACAATAAAAAAGGACTAAGGTGACCAAATCCCAGTTTGCTTTAAGGCTTTCTTGGGTGTAACATTAAAAGCCCCGTGTGGAAGAAACAACTCAGTGCCAGACAAACCAGCTGAATCATCCTCTTGGGACAACATCTCTCAGCACTTACACATGGAGTCAGTAGTTGACTGACTGACTGACTGACTGACTGCTTTATTATAAAAAAAACAAAAACAAAAAACTGTAGGGGTAGGTAATGGGCTACCTGGCTACGCTACTTTAATTCAATGTCTTGCATGGTAGACTTCCTCCTTAGACATCTCCAATCCCTTACAATTTGTGACTCTACTTCCTGCTCAAATCTGTCACACTTGTGAATATTTAGTGATTTCAGGGTCTAGACAAAGCTTCTTAAAGTGTGGTCCTTGGACAAACAGCATTAGCATCACTTGGAAACATATTGGGCATTTTTGGGCCACACCCCAGGTCTTCTGAATGAAAAACTCTGGGAGGAGGATCTGGGTTCTGTGTTTTAACAATTCCTCCAGAGGGTTTAGATGCACTTTCAAGTTCAACAAGCTCTGGACTGAGAGAAAGGAAAAGTAGCCTAGTCTCACACAGTGATTAAGAGTCTTTTCATCTGTTGGTTATTGGATTCAAAACAAACTAGACTTTGGCCAGGGAAGGCGAAAAGAGGTCTGTCAAGGACACTCCTGGGCAGTACAGTAATTCCCAAGTGATGAGGAAAGAGAGGCTTTATTATTAATTTGGCACATATACAAAAATAGAGACTCAAAACTGTGACCAGGGGCTGAATTTGCCCCCATCTATTCACACCTAGGAAGGAAATTTGCTTCAATCATTTATTCAAGAAATATTAAATATTTCAAGCACTTACTGGGATGGAAACCACATCTTAGAGGATGGAAACCACACAGTTCACCTGGTCACAGTAAATGCATAGAAGGCAGCAGACACTGAAGACATATTTGAGTTCTGGTTTGTAAAATAAATCTACATATTACTGATGGGCTAGGATTTAATCCGATTAAGTAAATTTAATCAGTTTTATAACTTATGAAACATGAATCTCATATAATATAAGGTCTATCTTTGAAACTGTATTTAGAAAAAAGAATGACTAGGGTTAGTTATTTCCTCTAAATAGGTGATCACATCATAGCAGGCCTCTTTGAGGATGTGTTATTGAAGCTGCCAAATCCAAAGAGTTAAGAAGCACCTAAGCAAAGTGCTGAGGAAAACTTTCCACACTGAAGGAACAGCATATAGAGATGCTGTTTTAGAATAGAAGAGTTTTCTATTTTCCTAGTACCGCAAAAGTATTTCAATGAAAGCATCATCACCTTGGGGCAGGAGGGGGAAGGGGAGGATCAAGAAGAATGGGAAGTCATGCACAGTGAAGAGGTTCTTCTAATCCTATCACTCTTCAGCCTTGCTTAATTTATAAAGGAGGCAGCTCCCCCACCCTCATCTCCATTCCTCACTGGCCAGTAAGGTCACCAGTCAAATTTCTGCTGCTTCCCTTGCTGCACCTTGTATGAGCTTTATAATATCACATGTCTCCTGAGAAGCCTGTGTCTGTCTTATCATTGACCCTAGCAACAATAACAGAGGTTAAAATGAAAGCAAATTTCTACTTTCCTTTAGTTGAGCTTTGGGGTATTTTTAAAGTCCTAATAAACTAATAATATCTCCTGGTCCCTAGCCATCTAGTGTTTACATAAGATTTTTTTCCCCCCTTATCTGCATCCTTCTGGAAATGTTTATACAATCCTCAGGGGAGGCAGTGAAATGAAGTTGGAACAGACCCATCCTTGAGGGAAACAGGGCCCATCTGGATGCTGGATGCCTTTGCCCCGGCAACGCTGGTGGTGTTGATGGGCGGGGGAGGAAGACAGGGGCGGGGGAGGGGAGGCGGCGGGCAAGGGGCCGGCTGAGGAAATGAAAAGATGACTCTATGGCAGTTCTCACAGGCTTCAGGCTCTAGCCCAGGGCTAAGCTACAAAAACAAAATCAAAAACAAAACTGGGAAAAACATTTCCACGAAGGGTCAGGGTATGAACTGAGGGGGTGATGATCTGAATGGGAAACACTACCTCAGTCAGACTTCGGAGTGACCTTCCGACCAGGCGAGGGCTTCTGGTAACTTGGATGCGAGCTCTTCCTCACAGCCATGGTGTAGGACTAAGCCCTATAGGACTAAGGCAGAGGCAAGGCTTGTCCGCGAGCCCCTGCCCAGCACAACTCCGGAGTCTCCCCGGTTGCCAAGCTGCTCCCCACACCATCCCACCTGCCCTGGCCAATCCTCATGCCTTGGTTTTCTCAGTGACCTTGAGAGGAGCTGAGGCGGAAGGACATGTCTTCCGTGTTCTCCTGAAGACCCGAGCAAGGGGCCTCTGAACGAGCCATGAGCCAAGTTGTTTCTGCAGCGTATCCAGACAATGACACCTGTTTCCTCCCCTTGGCTGCCAGAAACCCCTTCGGGGACCACGCGCAGGAGCGCTGTTCCTGTCATGGCCAGCTTGCCTGTGCTCAGAGGAGCCCCACCACCCCCAGCACTGGCGCCCCACCTGTCTGCGGAGATTGGAGCTTTTCTTAGCTCTCCACCTTGGGGGGGGGGGGGCGGGAACCAGGCTGGCAGACGCCCTGTGAGGAAGGCTCTGACCTGAGGCGCCAGGAAGCTCCCTCCATGTGCAGCAGCAAAGCCTCAGGGGTGGAGGGGAATTGGGGCCTGCAGATTTGGGGTCCTTTGTTCTGCGTCTTCCGCCAAACCCATGGTCCTGGCTGTGTGGTCAGGCACGTGGACCTTCGTCTCCCCTCTCCAGGACACTGGGGTGGTTCTGCTGGCAAGGGGCAGCCGGCCTCCCAGCCCCAGGTCTCTCGGAGCTGTCTGCAGGGCCAGGTTGCCGTGGTTTGGAGCGCAGCTCCACTCATAAATCTCCATCCTGAAGCCCTTGACTGCCTCCACTGGGAATTGAAGCGCAGCGCTTCCCAGCGCCGCTGGCCCCTCCGCAGCCCTGCCAAGCCTCACACATAACTGCTCTGACTGGCAGAGCCGGCTCCAGAGCATGGCAGGAGGCCTTCCCCCTCCTCTCCCATTCTCCTCGCCTCTCCTTGAGTATTCACATTTCTATTCCTAGTCAATGGGGAAAAAATGCATTTTTTTTAATCCTGTGGGAGTTCCAAGGAGTCCTTAGAGGGTTTGAAACCCCCAGTGCTCCTGTTTGCTTGAACAGGACCCGATGAGGAGGTGGGCCAGTCCTCCTCAGGCCTGGGGAGACCAAGCTTCTCAGTTTTGCCTGTAGCTCTGTGACTTCGGAAAGGTCCTACACGGCTCAGCTTTCCCATTTGTGAAGTGGGCATTTGGGCTAAATAATTTTGAGCCCAGAGCTCTGCCCGTCTAGTTGATGGAGTGGTTCTGTCTGGTTGTCCGAATCCACCTTGGACCACAAGGTGAGTGTAAAATTCTGCAGAAGCTTCCGTTCCTCCATTCTCCTGCTGCCCCTTCTACAGAGAGGTTGGGCCTTGCATCCTTGCACTTGATGCTGTTATGGACAAACTCCAAGCCCAGACTCCCTCACAAAGGATTGAGCTTTGACCCAGAACCCTTCACTTCTAGCTGTTTGCATGGAAATTGACGTGCTTGTCTAGCTCTTACAGGCTATTGAAGAAAGGAAGAACGCTGCCTGCCTGCACTCATATCTTTGATATGTTTGATCTTAAATGCCTGCTCTATGCCTTGCTAAGGACTAGGTGGCACTAATGAGCAAACACAGACTAGGACTCTGCCTTCAGGAAGCTTGTAGTCTAGAGAGAGGTGAATCAGCTCACCACACAAATCTAGCAATTATCTGCGGAGCTAGAAGTGAAGAGCCGGAGCTGTGTGTGAGAGGATCAGAAAGCCTCACTGAGCATCATGTCCCTAGGGAGCCAAAATTCCAGGGCAAGTTGCATGAGTGGTAAGGGTGGGAGTGGTGGGGGTGATTTTTCAGACAGAGGGGGCCAGTGTATGAAAGATCTGAGGGTAGAGCACAGTGGGAAGTAAAGCAGCTCATTCAGCTTTATGTCGGAACCCCAACTCATACCTGATGCCTGCTCTGAAAGCACATGTTTGTTGAGTGAATGAATTGACCTGTGTAACTTTCCCTTCTTGACAGCATCAAGTTGCCCGGTTTGTACAAATCAAAATTAGAGCTATTAACTCCTCCTTATTGCCACCTGTGCTTCACTCTTGTAGAAAATGTGGAAGTCAGTTTCCTAAAGCATGAGCAGAGAAATTATGCCCATGAGTTTCAGCATGGAGATGGGCACTATTCATTTCTGTTTAAATATGATAATTTGGGTTAAATAACATATTCAGATTAAAATACTGTTGAGAAAGTTGGAAAGCTGCCAGATTTTACAAATTAAGATATTCCATGCAGCCACTATGAAAAAGAGTATGGCAGTTCCCCCGAGTTGTTAAACTTAGAATTACCATGTGATCTAGCTATTCCACTTTTAGATACATGCACCCAAAAGAGTATCCTTGAAAACAGGGGCTCAAAACAAATAGCTGCATACTAATGTGGCAGCAGTAATTCACCCAAAGTTGAATTATCCAAGTATCCATCATCAAGTGAGGAGAGCAACAAAATATGATGGATACCATTCAACCTTAAAGAGGAATGACATTCTGTGACATGATAAAACATAGACAAACTTTGAAAGTATTCTGTTAACTGAAATAAATCAACGCAAAAAAACATATGCTGAAGATTCCACTAATGTGAGATACCTAGAGTGTGCAAACTCAAAGAAACAGACTGTAAATTAGAAGTTACCATAGACTGGGAGAGGAAGAATGAGGAGTCATTATTTAATGATACAGAATTGGAGATGATTTCAAAAGTTGTGGAAAAGGATAGTGGTGTTAGAGTCATTACGTTATGAAATACTTCCCACTAAAGTGTACGCTTAAAAATGGTTAGAACGGTAGAGTTTATGTGATGCATATTTTACCACAATAAAAAAAGTAACCCATGTGATCCTTGGGACATACCCCAAACTGAAACTGTATTCATTGTTTATCTGAAACTCAAATTTAACTGAATCTTGTGCTTTTTTTTAACTGAATTTAACTGAATGTTGTGCTTTTTTTTAAAAAAAAAACTGAAATTAACTGAATAATGTGCTTTTTTTATCCAACAACCCTAATGGTGGGGCTTCCCTTCATGATCTTCCTAGAACCTTCCCAGCCTTCAGGATCCTTTGCAAACCAAGAATCAGTCTGATAACGGTGCATGCACAAGGTAGACACAGACAATCAGGGGTATTACCCTAATTATAGCCTCAACCCGAGAAAGAGGCCATGAAGCAACTCCCGCAGAACCTCGCTCACTCCATCAGGGAAGAGGTGGAGATTAAAAATCTTGGTTGGGTTTCCCATCTGTTGTTTAATCATCGCAATCCACAAATGCAGTAAAAGCCGGTTATAAACCCCTTCTTACGATTGACCACGTGGCTAGAATTACAGTTGCAGATGGCAACGCTGGTGCGTATGACTCAGACGATAGCCTTGTCCCCCGCCATCAATGCATCTTCACACCAGAGTTGGTAAGAACCCATGGGGTGCCCAGATGCCTAATTGTACCACCGTTTGCACCCATGTCTTCTGAATGAAAGCAACTGCCTGTGCAGTTATTGTGCAGTAAGAAACAACAGGTGCAAAAGGCAAAGGCCACTTTGGAACCATTTGGACCAGCAAACGTGGCTCAGTGTAACAAGAGCGCCCACAGACTTGGCAAGCCTGCTCTAAGCTGCCTGCGAGGTGGGCTGAAATCAGACCATAGCCTCGGAGTCTAGGGCTGCCTTTCCAGGTGGTCCCACCTACTCCTTCTCTCAACCGAGACGAAAGGCAGCTGGGGAGGGCATTGCACAAAGAGATGGGTCGCGTCCAATTCATTTTTACTAGGTGCTGACAAGTCACTGAGAAAGTCTGGAAATGTGTAGCACAGCAAAAACACACGGGTCACAATGCACTGGTGAATGATTACCAGAGGAGAAATTCATTACCGGCTGCTCTCAGCTCCCATCACATAAGGAAGTGTTACATTAACAAGATGGAAGGTCCCTGTGGTCCCTCCCCAACACAGCCCCCGCTGCCACTGCCTGCCACCCCAGTATTTCAATTTGTGTTGCATGGTGGGAACACAGCCCGAAGGCGGGGGAAGTTAATTCAGCTATACTAATCACAAAGGGGGTCGTAGGGTCGGCCAAGGTCAGCGCAACTAGATTCAACCACGTACACTCCATGGAGTTCTTTCTGCCCAGCCTGCACCACCTATGGTCACAGTAAGCCTGGCACCTTTCTCTGTGTGGCATTAAATTGTCTTCTTTTCATGTTCAGGTAGTCTGCTTCCTACTCTGGAGGTTCCTGTCTCCCCGCCCATATGCTTGGTCCTCATTGCTGCGGGCAGCCAGGTTCACCTGGTTTGTTTTCTTGCCTGACGAGGACGTAGGCAGATGTCTGACCTGCGAGGGGCAGCACAGAACCTATGCTGGAAACCCAATGGCAGAGAGAACGAAACAGTGAGACACGCTGGCTGGCAGCCCCAGGCCATCTGGACCCACCAGGTCAGGAGCCACGGAACCTTCTCCAGTTTGTGGTGGCCAAGAGTTACAGATCAACTGACCTTCGGGTCCTGGCTTTTCAGTGTCACATGAGGTCATTGTCTTCGACTTCTTTCTAATGTCTCTTCTCCAATTACCACTTCCCACATTCAAGAATCACAGGCCACAAATGGAAGGTTAGCAGAGTCAACAGCACGCAGACAGCTGTGTCAATAGTTCTTCCTTAATGAGATTTCTGCTCCTTCAAGAAGCCATTCACATGCAGAGGGGCCAGCCAACTGGATCTGCTTTTAAAGTCAAATTGCACGGGCAGCCCCAGGACAGATGGACTTGGCCTGCGAGGGGCCTCTCCACAGGTGTGTTCCTCTGGAGACCAGGAAGCCCAGGGTATCAGCCTCCCCCTGCACATGGCTCCTCACCACTCAGAGGCCAGGTCGAGTTCCTGTTGCAAATGTCAACTGCAAGTGGGTGAGTGAATCCCAGCCCACACAGCCAACCAGTACGATGATAAATATTAACCCTCCCTGCAGCCGGCCTGGGCTCAAAGCTGCCATTTCATTATGCAGCCTTCTCTGGGCTTAAGGAAAAGGGATTGCAGTCTCCCCGAAGCTTGCCGTGGAGACTTGCCCTCAGCCTTCCCAGAACTGGAGAAACCTTCAAAACTGTTCCATTTGTCTAAGCCCCATCCATCTTTAATGTCAGAGTCTACATTTTTCTCTCTCCTCCTTTTTCAAAGCAGCCAAAAACGAAAATGTCACTGCATTTGGGGCCAATTCAAAAGCCAGGCTTAGACGGATGTTCTGTTTCATTCTCCCGGCTACCGTGTTTTTATCTCCCATGGAGTCTTCAGGGACGGCGCCTCCCCACCCCCCATTCTGTGTTCATTTGGCAACTTGATGTCTCCTCTCTGTTGTGTGCTCCCTGCTTGCCCTCGTCCAAAGCATCAGCCTTAGAACTCACAAAGTCCTCTTTGTAACTGTAGTCCCTGCTAAGAGGACATGTTGATGTGGGGGAGGGGAGGGGCAAAGGGAGAGGGAGGAGGAGGGATGGAGATTGTCAGGTGATGCTGCCACTAGCCCCATCAACTTCCTGCCAGGGATGTGGAGGTTGAGCGACTGATGCAGGTAAATGTTCCCCGTGCTTTTAGAAAACATGTTACCCAAATTTGTCCCAAGCACATGGGACTGTCCCGAGACATGGCAGGTTGGCAGAGTCCAGGTTGGCACCTCCTCTCCCCTGTGAGCCTTCAAAAGACTCTGTAAGCCGCGAAGGGTAGGTCGCTGTTCGGATGAAGATGACAGAATGCTTCTCTGACAGCCTTGGGCTCGCCCCGGAATAGGAGCTGATGCACTGATTGATACCTGGGGGAAGACTGTCACCAGGGAGGACAGAGGAGGCAGATAAGGGACTCAATCATTGTCACACCGTCCTGACACGCACAGCTGTAAATCACTATGGGTAGATTCTCAGCTGCTAAAGTGCAGAAGGACGAGTGGGAAATAGAAGATCAGGGGCGAAGCATCTGCGTAGGTGGTTGACACTGGGGAGGACAAGGTACTTGGCCTTGGCGCTAGCCGGAAGGCACAGAAGTCTTCTCAGAGCTCTGTCCACCTGCCCTCAGTCCACGGGGATGGAAGGCACATTCCAGAGTGAATGGCAGAGGATTAAAATATAATCCAGAGTGAACGCTAAGAAGGGCAGGTAAATTATGTCTTCGTGAAGCTGTTAATACAACCAGCTTCCAAAACAGATACTCCCAATATCTGCATTCCCACCAGTAGCCCAGCACAACTGCAATGGTCATCCTCCTCCCCCTCCTCCCTCTTCTCCTCCTCCTCCCACCACAGGAGGCAGTCCCTCTCCCTACTGATGTTCTTGCATTGTCCTTGCCTGGAGCTGCCGGGTAGGGCACTGCAAGGAAAACAGGGCTCAAAGGCTCAGCATTTGGGTGAGAAAAGATTTCTCCAGCTCCCTCCAGGAAGTCCCAACACTGCCCATTCAGCCACCCCCAAGCCCGCAGCAGACAGAGTTACCACTGCAAAACCCATTTTAAAGATTGTCTTTCCATGTGTCTCAATTAGACATTAAAAAAAAAAAAACAACCTTATTTTATTTTGTCCAGGGGGACATTCTGAATTTGAAAATAATGAATGGCTTCCTATCCTGGATTAGTGATTAATTAATTGCTGGCAGGTGTGGGAGAAGCCATCTATGACTTCTTAGCATTTTTTCCCTGCCCTTACTCTCTTAAGATCATTCTTTCCTATTTTAATTAATTTTTTGCCACCCCAGCACTTCTCTTATCAAATATTCAAATAAACTAAACAAACAGAGTGTACTGAGACTCAAGCACTCAATACGGTGCTTAATTGGACTTGCAGTCTTGTTTTCTCCCGGTGTAGTCTCAGGGTACCTGGAAGCTTTCCCTGGCAGTGGAATTGAACTCCAAAAGTGCATGTTTAGCATCTAGTTATCTGCCTTTCATGTGTGCAGGGCACGGCCTGATTGGAACAAGGAGCTGTAAGCCATTGGGTGGTTTGTGGTTTCTCTTGCCTGGTGAGGAACAGAGGCGGTAACATTAAAAGACTGTGGCCTTTCTCCACCCACCCGCTTCACAGTTCACTTCTGTGTCTACGCCACCGGAATGCATGCCAATGGTGCACCGTCCAGTTGGGGAACAGGCCCAGGCCTCGTGGCAGCCACGTGCCCTCAGCTGCCAGCATCTCACTTACCTCTGCACAAGGCCATGATCCCTGCTGCCACTCACACTGGAGCTAGCAAGTCTGATGCCACCATCCTGCGTTGAGGTGCACAAAGCCAAGGCAGGGCCAGGCGAGGGGTCAGCGGGACATGTGCTTGCAGACAAGGTCCCTAGTGCCTGTCTCTTGGAGGACAGGGACTTTTCTGAAGGCACAAGGAGAGGTTTGGGGGATGGAGATGGGGCATGGAGCCTGAGCTATCACCTGCTTCGTGCCAGCGACGGCCCCAGGATATCCTCTGGGGTCTTCTAATCACTGGAATGTTCCTTAGGAGCAAGCACTGAGCTATCTTCTCAAGGCAGTCACACTTTAGAGCCCTTTCCATAGATCTATCCAGACATGATGATTAGTAGGAAGAAGGAAGGGGAAAAGGGGAACTTTCAAAGTAGGTTTCTGGTGGCCGTAACGTCCTTCCACCCAATGTATTTGTCTCTCAATTGAAGCAAAAGCAGAGTAGTTTGCTGTGACTAACAGATCCCAGGTGATTCCTTGTCAAGCATTTCAGAAACTGAGAGTTGAAAGGTGAAGTGGGGTGAGGGTTGCAAGAACTGTGGGGAGTGGGGATAGTAGCAGCTGGAACGCTGGTAAAGAAATGAGAGCTGCTTCTGAGGGTTTCTAAAAACCATGTAGGTGGAACAGGGGATTCAGCCAGAGGAAACATTTACTGGTGCTTCTCTCAATCAATCTTTTTCCCTCTCCCAAGTTTGGAAGCATCAAAGGACTGGAAAATTGACACAGGGATTCCTAAAGTAGTCATGCATAACGGTTTTTGAACCCCCAAGGATATACTGCCGGTGACTATAAACTAATAATAACAACAACAACAACAAAGGTCTTTGTATGTATATCTATATATATTAAAAGATCCTTAGGACACAGAGTTAAGCAAAAAAGCAAAGTGAAAAAAAAAATTCCAGCATATGCAGAAAGGCTATATCATTTGCAGGACCCAGAGCAAAATGAAATTTCAGGGTTCAAAAATTATCAAGAATTTTGACACAGCAACAACAGAGCATTAAATCAAGTTCAGAGTCCTCCTGAACACGGGCCCCGTGTGACTGCACATTCAGTCCTGACCCTGTGAAGCCAGTTTTGCTTGTCTGCTACTGCAGTGCACAGCTGAAATGGTAAATGAGAAACAAATGGTAGGTTTAGCTACCTGTGGGGACTAAGAACCAGGAGGACTGAGGAGGATGGAAGGAGAATCTCCACTCTATGCTTATTTATCTTTCCCTATTTATATATGTTAGATATGTATCTCTATATTATATATAAAAATATAGAAAATATTTATTATGTTTTATATAATAAATATATAAATAAACATATATGATCTATATAAATATATTTATATAGTACATATATTTTATATATCAAATATATTATATTTTTATATATTAAGTATTTCCTGTTTATATTTACATTCATGTAAATATATGAATGAATATATGAATAACTGAGTTATCTATTCATAGAATAGAACTAAGGAAACATCCTCATAGTCCAGAAAACTCCACTTCCGAGTCCAAGTCATGCATAGCCTGCACGCCCATCTCCCAGTGCAGTGTCCTGTGGAGGGCCTGGGAACAGGAGAGGCTAAAGAACAGAAGACTCTGATTGATAAAAGCTACAGTTGTCCTCTTTTCATCACTCACTTGCTAGTAGAGTTTGATTTCTATGAAGCCAAATAAAATAGAAAATGTGAGCTTACTCCGTGAGGGTTCCCCACCCTTACCCTTCTTAATCTCACGGGATGAGGAACATGGACCAGGGCAGCTATCATGGACTCCACATCTCACTAGATGCCTGAGTTGAATGAATGCTTCAGGAATAACTGTAATCATCAGCAAAAGCAAGATGTCTCAAGTTTAACCAACAAGACACACTCAGGTATCTTCAGGATGGTGCCACCCAAAGAAATGAATCAGAATGTGAGATGATCATAATAGTTTGTGTGTATAGTGCAGTTATAATTTGCTAAATGAATTGTACATTTAATCCTTATGATTCCCTATCAGGCAGGTTCTAACATTTTTCATTCTATACAGAATAGAACTGAAGTCCAAAGGGGGAAGTAACCTGCCCAGTGTAACCTCTTAAGTAAAGGATGACGTCAGATTGGAGCAAAGACCTTCTGATTCACGCACTTCTGAGGTCCACACTCTTCATGATTAGACACATAAGAGGGACATCCCAATTTTAATGTATATTATCCACATAATATCAAACTAAAACTTAAGTGATGTTTCTCAGTTATTCCATTCAACAGAATTTTCTACTGCCCAGAATACAACAGGGCTAATTTGCAAGGGATGCTGACTTTCATAGATATAAATCCTTTTATGCCATCCAGTCAAATGGGCACTAGGCTCACCGCTATTTGAGCCACATTGATGCTCAGTGTGGTCCTGCACCTTCCTTTCCTTGGAAAGATTTCTTGCATTTTAACACCTTGATAGCTCTTGGGAGCGATTGTCTCAACCCACAGCTCTCAGAGTAATGTAAGAGGTTGAGGCAGCTAAGAAGAAGGATGGGGAATTAGTGCAGATAACTAAGTAAAATAATGTCAAAGCTGCAGAATGTCAGGGTCAGAGATAGAGGCAGAGGTTTGTATTCTTCAGCTGAGGAAAGGAAGAGTCCAGGACTCAGTTGAAATTGACAGTAGAAACATTATGAACATGAGACCAGATGCCAAGATTGCAGGGTGTTTTCTCCTCTTCTGAATTGCCCACGTATCTATGTACATAAGAGAAGGGGATACATCCGCATCATCTATGCTGACTTATATTTAACCCCCACTCAGTGTGCTGACCACTTTGATGAAAAGCCAGTTTCAGATCTCTTCCTGTCCCAGCACCTAAACACATTACAAGGCATAAGAAAGAGCCTTGATATATATTTGCTGAATTGGTGAATAAACAAATGAATGACTCATCAGACAATTGGTATATTGCCATAATCCTAATGGACCTAAAATCTTATGACAATCCAACCCCTTCCTGGAGCCACTGAAACATTCAAATGAATTCTTTCTATTGATATTTTGTGAAAACTGCTAGAAACTCTATTCCCAATAGGCAGAGGCTAGAGAAGAAACAAAACCATTATCAAATTTCCTCATCAAGAATTGGAAAGTGAAAGCATGATGTCTTTAATGCAGTAAAAGAGGAACATTTTGTAGATCAGCTTAATACATTGCCCTTAAATGCCTAAATTTATTGGTGTGATGTTGTCACGAAACTACTCAATAATGCTTTAAAAGCTTGTTTGACTTGTTCAAAGTTAAAATATCAAGAAAGAGAATAGAGATCTGATTTCTGCAAAATCTAGGAAAGGAAATAAAAACAGCTGGGGTTTGTGTAGTTGTTAATTTAGTTGAAGAATAATCATCCATCTAAGCAAAAAAGAAACTCTGGCACATCTGGAGGAACCAGTTACAGACAGAAGGTGTGGCTTGGTTATCAAAAGGACATTTTTCGTATTGGAAGAAAAAAACCCAATTTAACACAAATGATGTCTTTTCTTTTTTCTGTTTCAGAGTGAGGAAACACAGGAAGCAGGAAGATGGTTTGGGGACTTTCCTGAGATTGATTAAGCCAGGCTTTCCTGTGAACTAGCCAAACCTTGCCAGGTAGTGAGACATTACAAGGAAGTCACAGTCTCGAAAATTTCCAGTAAAAGCTGCAGGATAAAAAAGATTGCAAATAGTTTGTGAAGAGAGTTCATGGATTAGCCTAACACAGTAAGATTAATTGAAGTCTAAAAGTTTTACTTAAAGGGGAAAAAAGGAAGTACACTGTTAGGATTAAATGACTGAAATTTTCCTGAACATAGATTTTTGCACATTTTTTATGATGTCCTAAGTTTAGTATCACTGCCTATATTGTCTTTACTATTTTAAGAGTTATATTTATATTTTCATAATTCATTTGTTTTTCTCAAAATGAGTAATTCTCAAAACTTGACATTAGATGTGGAGAAAAAGAAACCCTCTGACATTGCTGGTGGGAACACAAACTGGTCCAATCACTATGGCAGGCTGCATGGAGAACCCTAAAATTACCAGAAATGGATCTACCACATGACTCAGCAATTCCACTTCTGGGAATCTACCCAAAGGACACAAAAACACTAATTCAAAAGGAAACCTGTACTCCTATATTTGTTGCAGCATTATTTACAATTGATAAGATATGGAAACAACCTAGATACCCTAAAACAAATGAATGGATCAAGAAGATGTGGTATGGAATTCCACTCAACCAACAAAAGAAATAAATTTATGCCATCTGCAGCAATGTGGATAGAGCTGAAAGGGATTCTGTTAAGCCCAATAAGTGAAGGAAAAAGAAAAATATGGAATGGTTTCACAGATGGGAAGAGTACAGGGAAAAACTGAACAAAGTGTCAAAAGAAAGGCAAAACTTGCAGGCAAAAAACCAGCTCTGATGCACACATCAGGGAAGGGGGAAAGAAAAGGCTTAAAAGAGGAGAGGAAAGAATACAAGGGACTATGATGATGGTTCATAAGTGACATGGAAGATATTATAGGGACCACACTTGAGGGAAGAAATCAAATACTGTACAAAAATGGACAACAACGTAAGAAAATTTATAAAATAAAATAAAAAAAACTTACCAGCATCAGAATCACGTAGTAGATTTTTTTTTAGAACTGAGATTCCTGAACTGAAGACCCCAAAATGGGTGGACTTGTTCGGTAATTAGGTGGATGGAGACAGGAGGTTCACCAATCTGTGTTTTAACAAGGTAAAGGTCCTGGGTAATTTGATGAGGGATTCACTTCTAATTTGGGATACTTCCCTCGTGATTTATATACTGGGTATTGTTCTGAATCGATGCAGCTGGAGCAAGGAATCACCATCAGGTAGAAATGTATCAAAATTAGAGACATAATGGAAAGGAGACCTCTGAGAGGTCAGAGGGTAATGATTTTGTCATTTAATGTGATGCTCTCAAATAACTACTCGATAAAAGTCTCAAAGCTTGCTTGGTTTGTTCAAGTTTCACATATAAAGAGGATGGAAAGAGGTTCGGACTTTTTTTTACAAATTCCATATCAAAAATAATATGAAAGAAAAATAAGCAATGAATTTATTTAATAGAATGGGCTCATTCGTTATAAAATTTCTGAGTTCAGAACACATGAAATGACACAGAAGGGAGGTTGAAGAGCTACAGAAACACATTAATTCTATGCTTCAATTCTGCCTGTCTCTCTGACAGTTATGACCTGACGGTAAGGCATGAGAATTTGTGCAAGTCTGCAATAAGAAGTTACCGTTTGATTACAAGTCGTAGTTACAAATCTCTAGTCACCACCTAGCAGGTGAGCCATACCAAATCTGCCTCACTAGTTAGTTCCAAGCATGTTGTAGGGTAAGTGAATTGGGAGGCAAGGATTAACACCTCCCCCCCACCCCATCCTGTGAGAGAGAATGGGAAAGGAGAGCAAGAGAGAACTCCAGAGAGAGAGAGAGCCCAGAGAAAGAGTATGAAGATTCCTGAGGAGTTGGGGGGTTCACCTGCCCCACAGCCCCCCTCCCACACCCCTATCCCAGCTTGGCCCTGCTAGAACCAATAAAGAACCTACCCAGACTGGCCAGACTGTGTACAATTGGCATCATAAACGGGATGTTTCCCTTACACATGTTCATCTGATTTTAATTGCAACTCCTCCCTCACATGAGTGCACGTGGGAGAGAAACTGAACTGAATGTAAAGGAACCCTGCCCTGGACATTTTGCCCCTTTCCAAATATGCATGCTTCCTTCTCTCCTTTCTTCAGTAAGTGTGAACTGTCTGTATTGCTGTATGGCCTTCATACCAGGAATCTTTCTAATTTCTCTTTCTAAGAGGCTTGAAATCCTGTAATTCAATAGGAAAGTGAGAAGGATGGCTTCCTACCTCCAGACTCTGTAAAAAGAAGGTCTATTTTTTATTGACTATCGAGGTATCCATTCACCCAAGAAAGAAATATGAGCTGAGTTATTCTATGACACATTCTTCCTTAGTTAAATCCCACCCTCGGGGGCTAAACAAAACCAGACAATGCTCAGAAGTCTCATTTCTTGGCCTTCAATAGTCCATGGGCTCTGTTGGTCCCTCTCTCCAAGGTTTCCAACCCAGTTACCCAGCTATCAGTGTCACGACAACCTTTGAGGCTTATAAACTGTACCCAACAGTTTCCTCCCATAGGGAAGTAATTGACTCAGGAAGCCAGTCTTTCTTCCTGACCAGCCTTCCATCCCTCAGTAGTAACAGCAGAAGGCATGAGCCACCATTGGCTCTTGGTGAACCTTGCCAGAAGCCTCTGCTTGCCAGACCCTTGCCAGAAGCCTCTGCCCTTGGCTTGGCATGAGAAAGCAGGAGCATTTGATTTCAGACACTAATTTGCATGCAAGGGCGAATTACTTAGCCTCTCTGAGCATCATTTTCTTCCTCTATTAAGAAAGGGTATTCCTACCTTCTAGGTTTGTGAGAATTTCAGATAATGTATTCCAAATGCCTGGGACATAATAGGTGTTCAATAAATGGTAGTTATTATTTTATGCATGAGCCTTAGGCTAATGTATGTGTGAACATTTAGTTATTAATTAGAAGGTAAATGAAAGCTGGCTGGAGGGAATTGCATTTGACCTTTAGCAAATTATTTCATTTAGATGCGCTGATGCAAAACTATCACATCTTATAAAGAAAGATGAAAATAAATCTGGCTGACAAAAGATATTTTAATAAATGCTCAATCTCCCTCCAACATCCTCTCAGTCATGGCCATCCCACAGTCATTTGTATGCCATTTGGGGGAGGCTTTCGTGCTTTTTCCTCCCTTGTCATAGTCAATCACTGACTGATCAGGGGCCAGATTCAGCATGAAAAAAAATCATTTTTAAGCACTTGCATCTCATGATTGCTCCAAAAAGGAACTCTTGATGCTTCGCGCCCCCCCCCCCACTCCTCTACATAAGCTTGCTACCCAATAAGCTTGGATGTGCTGAGGTTGGTAGAGTCTAAATCAATTCTGGGCTGAGATCAGCTCAGCTGGTATAATGTGATGTGTTCCTCTCTATTGGTGTCTGCATTTTAGTACCAGGCAAAGAGAACCTGCCTCAGTCCACATAAAGCACCTCATAACATGGGGGCCACTTTAAGAGATTCTGCTTGCAAAGTTGTGGGATATTAGAGTGAGAAAGGCACCTCTGTTCCAATAGATGAGAGGGAGGAGTGGTGATAACAATAGTTTGCTGAAGATCAGAAAAAGAAAAGACACCTAAACACATCATGACCTTCTTGAAAATCTGCAGACTCCACAGATGAATGGGAAAAGAGGAAAGAGTGTTAGGGAGAAGTTTAAAGATTTGAGAAGGCATTTGAGGTGGGGAAGGGCAAGACACAAAAGAAGAGGTAGTCTGCAAGAGGTAAAGAGGGATGAAGAGGCGGGGATGTGCCATTTTTGGTGGAAGAACCAGTGACAAAGAACTGACTGACAGACTTGGGAAAGAAAGAATCCAAGGTTACCAGGCTTTAAAAATAACCGATTTTTTTTTTAAGGAAAGAAAATTGTAAGAGAAAGCCAAGCGCTGGTATTATCCTGTTGGAAGAAATTTCTCATCCCATGACTATAAAAAGATTTGGGATGTGATTGGTACAGCATCTGGAGTATCTCTGCCTCTCAACCTACCTGGATTGAGGATGTATCAGAAAGTCCAACCCAACGAGCTTTGCAAAGGGCTGTGATTAGCTTCGGAAGACTCCAACTGAGCAAATAGCCAATATAATAAGCTCACATGTTGTGACTGATTACGCCCATTACCATTCCTGCATATTTCTGCCTTCTAATGCCCACAGAGGAGCAGGAAGGAGAATACAGCAAACATCTTTGGACTGGTTTATTAAGCTAATATACCAGGCGTTGCCCATTTTGCATCCTGAGAAGCCATCAAGCCCTTTGAACTTTGCATTCTCATTAGAAATCATCTATTTTAAATAATGATACACTAAATCTTTGGAGTGCTTTTTATACAAGGACTTCAAAATATATTACTGGTACTTCTCAGCCTTTGGAAGATAGTCTGTCATTAATTTTCTAGATGATTAAACTAAAGCATCTAATGGTGAAATGCAGAATCAGCTGCAAAGGTAGGGAAAGAGTTTTGAGTGCTCTGGGTCGGGTGTCTGCCATTAATCTATATAACTATCCTAAGTGGTACATGCCAATACCAGATGCACAATTATGAGAGTCAGGAGCAAGTGAAGACTTTATTTGTAAGAGCACATTAGTCATGCTGGTGGCTGCTGACATCCTTTACCGGTGCGTCCTAAACTTGGGGAAGAGTCACTTTCAAGACTCCCTTGCAGCTGCTGTGCAGACATGTGACCTGGGCTACCCCAACCAGATATATTGATGGGTCAGAGAGTCTCATTCATGCTACTGACCTTGCTGCAGAGCAAATAATAGCATCATGTTCTAGGCTGCACAGTGATGTGCCCCATCAGCAGTTACAGACCTGTTCAGAGAGCTAGCTTCTACCCCTCTGATTCTTTGTCTTCTCAACCTTATCAGAACCCTTTTAACAAACTCCAGTTTTGCACAATCAGCCAAACTCAGCTTCTGTCACAGCTGCTAAACACCCTAACTGGTATTCCTTTTTATCCCATGGGAAATAGAGATTCACAGACATCCTTTTATATTTTTAGAGAGGATGAAAACTGATTATTAATCTGTTTTCAAAAGTGCATGTTGATTTACTCAAATGATATTTAGTATTAGTAAATATCTAGTATCTACTGAGTGCTAAGTGCGAAACTGTGCTCAATATTATGGAATTCATTTGCTAAGTGCCCTCTACATGTTATATATCACACTGAGGGCTAGGGATGGAAGAAAATGAACAAAAAAATTTTTGTCTTTTTGGCTACTACCTCCCAAGAGTTGACAGTCTAAAGGGCAAGGCAGACAGTACTTGAGGACTCACACTTAGAACTATAAAATTGCCATCATGTAGTTATGTGAAGGGCGAAGAAAGCATCCCGAGGAAATAATGCAGTAGCATGAGATATGCCTTTGAAGAGATGGCACTAGAGTCGATTGGAAAATGAACTGGAGGGAAGTCAAGACCATGCAGACAGACCAGTAAGGAGGGACTTCAGTAATTCAGGAGGAAGCTGATGGTAGCTTAGACGGTAGAGAGAATAGGATAGACCCAAGAGATGGTTAGGGAATAAAACCAAGATGAGTTAGCCATGGACTGGACTTGGGGAAATTAGGTGGATTCATCATAGACTCCCAGTTTTCTAATTTGAGCCTCTATTTAGATGGTAATGTCTAACCCTGTGAGAACATTGGGAGAAAATCAGATTTTGTGGGAACATCATGAGTTTAGTCCCATGTGCTTGAATGAGCTACCTTCAAAGTATCTATGAGGCCCAGAGCTAAAGACATGAAATAGTCCTTGCATAATTGACGTCATTGTGTGAATGGGATTTTCAGGAAGAATTTAACCTGAGAATGAGAGATCTTGGGTCTGTTCAGGAGTGCAGAGTATAAGTGTAAAAATTCAGGAGTCACCTATCTGTGGTTACCTAAAGGTACCAAAACTCTGCCATTAGAACATCAGCAAGATGAACTGCTTTAGCCCAAAAAACAAGCCTTGATTCTCTTCCTACAAACTCCTCGACAATCAAATCATACGCTCAGGGACACCACCAGCCTGTGGCTCCATGGGCCCTGCCAGGGCTGGAGAGCACATGTGCTATCTAAAGTGACAGTGGAGTAGTGGAGTCTATTTTCAGACAGGTTATTCCCAGACTGGATACCTGTGTCTACCCGCCTCTGCTAAGTTCCACACAGCCTGAACTGACCACTGAGGTTGGCATTTACCTGAGTGAACCTTGACGCAACAGTTTTTAACCTAATTTCTAGATCCTGGTTCTCTGCTTTTGACTAGAAAGCAACTTCAACTTATCTAAAAAATATTTTTAAAGTATGAATAAAATTAAAATTACAAAATAAAAAAAATATTTTTTAATTAAATCTCTTTTTTCTATTGCCAGATAGCATTGACACTCCCCAAAGATGCTCTTCAACATCAACACATCCCTTGGCTTCTAATACTGTCCCCAAGACAATTTTCCAACATCTAATAGTCTAAGTATAAATTACCCAAATCCCTATAGTCCGCCCCCCTCTACTAGTCAAATCCACCCTGAAGACAGGAGTAACCCTCCTTTCCAAGCACTCCAGCATGGGGTAGAAAAGAATAGCTAAACAACTGAACAAAGAGGGATTGTCTCCTGAGACCAAAACTAGCCAGAAAGGTAGCTTTGGAAGCCAGTGGCAGGAATAAAGTTCTGGTATTCTCTTGAAGGTGGCTTTCAGAAGAGAAAATAAAATGAGAAAAATGAGAAAATAATGGAAATAATTAGTTTTCGATGTTAATTAATTCTAGTCTCATTTCTTTTTCTTTTTTTCCTCCCCCCCCCCCCCCCCCCACTCAGCACCAGTATATTTGCCTGCAGGACTGGAAGATATTTTCCATTTTTATGTGTTCACTTTTCTTTTTGCCTTCTCAATATTCCTCTGCAGTAATACATTGCATATACTAATTATAACTGCCAGCTATTGATCAAATCTGATATGTAGTTGGTCTGGGTTTATTCCTTAGTTAGTATTACCGCATGTACGCATGCGCGCGTGCACACACACACAATCAAATTCGTCCTCCCTTCTTACTCGTCCAACCCCGAACTGTCATTATTAAGCAAGGAGACCTAAGCAAAGAAGGTCAAAGGGTGCCTGAGCATAGAGCAGCGATTGGATATGATCCGCAGTAGCTGGCACGACCCAGGGGCACCGACGCTGTTCCTTGCTGGTGTTGCACGTCCTGAGACACCAGAAAGCACCCCAACAAGATGGTTCTTGGTGCTCTCCGCAGGATCTTGATCAATGTAGGTAGGGGCTTGCCCTCCACATTCTCTTTCTGTTGACATTTGGCAGAACTTCTGTCCATAAAAGTGACATCAACCAACACCTTGCAGAGAGTCGGGCACATAGTACATACTAAATACTTGTTTTTGTTAATTCAGAAGAAAATCAAATGGCAATGAGCCATGTCTAATCTAATAATGAGTTAATACAGTAAAGCACTTAAACCCAAGTACACAGTAAGTGCTATATAAATATTAGTGCTGTTGATATTATCTGGAGTGACTGTGGCCTCTTCTTCACATTTAGAGAGTCCAAAGGGTCTCTCCCACTTTCTTCTCTCACTCCATCCTTCTTTTTAAAATCCGATCATAGTTTTCAAAGGCATTTAAATCACACCTCTCCCCAACACACACACACACACACACACACACACACACACCAGTTTCTCATGCATTGCTGATGAGAATATAAGTAGCAGACAACTCCTACAGAGGTCAATTTCAACACATCTATGCAAATTTTGTTCAACCTAGTAGATCACTCCGGAGAATTTATCCTGCAGACTGCAGGATAGACACCTATGTCCTATACAGATCACGCAACATTATTTATTGCAGACTTATCTGAAGTGGGAAAAGAGAAACAAAGCAAATGCTCATCATTAGAAAGCTCGTTAAATAAAACTTGGTTCAACAATAGTATGTGAATAATATGTAGTAATGAACAAATTTTGAATGAGGATGATTTCTGTGTACTTTCACAAGAAAATCTCCAAGTTATATATTTATAAAGTTAAAGAAATAAGAGGGCACAGAAAGCTATATAAAACATTCCAAATACTGTATAAAAGTGACAGGGAATGAGAATGTATATTTGCATTTTTTTACTTAAGAAGTTCTGGAAAAATATAGATGAAACTTAAATGATAGACAGACAAATGCACATATATTTCAAGTGAAAAAGACAACTGGTCTTATGACTATCTAAGGAAATTGTTTCCTGACAGTGCCCTGGAGTTGAAGTAGATGCACTGGAAGTTCAACATCTCAAAGAGTCTGTCTTCTGCCTCACAGACAGCTCCCCCTTCCCACCATGGGATGATGTGGTAAGAGTGCCCGAGATACTGGCCTCCTGTATTGGCCTTATTTGGTCTGTTGGGCTATGACCCTGTTCTCACATTCTGTGTGTTCCTTCTGGGACACAGGAGTATAAATTAAGAAAAATCTCTTGGGTTGCAGACTCAATATTATCTTCACTTCTTTGCTTTCATCAGTTTAAATTCAGACTTTTAATGTGATTTGCAAATGGCTTTGTGTGATATGATATTAGAGGTCAAAGAATTTCTCAATTCATCTAAAAATACATAAACACACCACAAAAAATCCATTAAAAGTTGAAATATCTAATCCTTTACACGGGGAGAATAAATAATTCACCTCCAGGCTCACATACCATAAATCAGTTGTGCCACTATCAGATGCCAACACAAGAATAGGAAAGCAAAGCTGCTGTATTAAACTGACAATAAAAAGGAATGGAAGAAATAGGGATGAACCATTTGTTTTCTTTCTATGGAGTTCTCTAAACAGACTATGCAATGAATGAGTAAGAGAGAATTCAATGACTTAATTCCATTTCTGCTGAAAACTTTCCTAACTTTTTACCTCAAGGAAAGGATGGATGTGACTCATACTTTAGGACTTCCAATCATGCCACATGCCAACCCTTTGATTTGATTTGGGCACATGGGCAGGCTCATTCCTGTTCCAGTAAGAAATCAACTGAGAAGAACCTGCCACTTCAACTCCCTGAAGTTCAGTTAGAGGAGGAAGGGAAAGGTTACAGATAATGTCAAATCATTATATACCACAAAAGGGTTACCAGAACTCTGCCCATACCTCCTGGGAATCAAAAAGTTTATGGAAGAAGTTCAGGGGTAAAGACAACTTAGTCAGGAAGTGAGGCTCAAGTCAAGACAGCCACTTCAATGCAGACGACCTCTCACAGCAAGACTTTTTAAATTCAGTCAACAAATATTTATTGTTTGCTCTGTGTCAGACACTTTTCTAAGCATAACAAATGTCATCTACTTTAATCCTCATATCCCTTTGACATGACTTTTTTGTTATCGCCTTTCTCCTGATGTGGAGACTGAGGTGCAAAATGATTGAGAAACTTGCAGTATATTTTTCACCTTGTTGATAATGCATCAGCTGCTCACTGACTCACAAAGGGACTACCACCACCATCTTCAGTTTTGTTCTGGGCCCTAGGCACGTTACATATGAGTAAAGAATGGCCAGAGCATGCTCCAAACTGAACCTAAAGGTTCACAGAGCTGCTTTTAGAGCCTCATCATTATCATTATACACTGAGTTGTTGACATTTTTAACAAGTTTACTTATCCTAATGTTCCCATACTTCATCTATACACAACTGAGAACCACAGTGAAAACCAGTTGGCAGTGAGCTCTCATTAATAATATGCATCAGTTGGGGTGTGGAGGAATTCCCAAGACAATAGCACTTCCTTTTATCATTAGAAAGGAGCCCCAAAATGCACACTTAGCAAAGCACCTTAGCATATCTCAGTGGGACACATGAGCAGTGAGAATGCATGGAAGATGACATAGGAAATATAAAGTTTGTATCATTCACTGTTGCTGCAATAAAGTTATGTAACAATCTCAAAACTCAATGAATTTTGCTGGGACAACTAGATAGCTATATGTGAGGAGGAAGAAGGGAGGAGGTGGGGAGGAGGAAGGAGAGAAAGGGGAAGAAGAGGAGAAGGGGGAGGAGGAGAAGGAGGAAGAAAAAAAAAAAAAAGACCTGACCTTTACATAGTACTAAGTCCAAGGACCTCTTTCTAAGGAGTGTTGCACAGATTTATTCAAAATGGATCAAAGATTATATACAAGAGGTAAAACAGTAAAACTTTTGGAAAAATACATAGAGGTAAATCGTCACAAACTTGGGTTGACAAGAGCCTTAGATACAACACCAAAAATGCAAACAGCAACAACATAAATAAGTAGATTGAAGTTCATCAAAATTAAGAACATATGCATCAAAGGACAGTTCACAGAATGGGATAAATTACAGTCACATAAAATACTTAAAAAGATCTAGTATCCAGAATATATAAAGAACTCCTACAATTCAACAAATTAGTCAACTCAAATTTAAAATGGCCAAAGGGCTTGAATATACATTTCTTGAAAAAAGATACACAAATAACCAACAAGCACATAAAACATAACATTCAACATTATTGGTCATTAGGGAAATGCAAATAAAAACCACAATGAGGTATTAGTTCCTGCTGACTATGGTGGCTATAATAAAAAAGAAAGGGATTGGGAGAGGGGAGAAAGAGAAAAGGAAGGAAGAAAAGGAGGGAGAGAGAGGAAGAGGTAGGAAGGAAAAAATAATAAGCTTTTATGAAAATGTAGAAAAATTATAATCTTCCTGTATTGTTGATAGGATTGCAAAAATGGTGTAGCCACTCTAGTCGGTGCTCAAAAGTTAAATATAAGATACACTATAAGAACCAGCAATTCGAGTTGGGCTTGTAGGAACCGCGAGTGCCCTGATCAGACCCATTCCGCATCCACCGGGCACCCTCTACTGTCCACCTGGCTGGTAAAAGGGTCTCGGTGGCTGGCCTGGGAGATCCAGACCAGACTGGCATGTGGGCAAGACTGGATCCACCCAAGGTCCAGGAATAGTGGGGGAGAAGCGGGGGGGAGGGGTGGGGGAAAGGAGATCAGGATGCCCTTGTTGTTTCACTCCCACTCCACTTAGTCCTCAGGAGGAATAAGAAGAGCACAAACATTGCTTATGGTGACATAGAACAGGTAAGGGACCAGATAAAGATCCTGCCTACACATCTGGGTGGGAGAAGGGGAAGAAACATCAAGAAAGACAAAACATACCGGACTGGAGAAACAACCATGGTAAAGGCTTATCACAGAACTGCACAGGCCTCACAGGGAATGGATGAACCAAGACCTCATGTTGGGATAAAGAAAAAAAACAAGCGCCCCTCCCCATACCTTGGGGGAGGAGGGCCACAAAGTTGGGGCATCAGTTCCACAGCAAATCTGGAAACTGAGGGAGCAGAGAGGAGCTTAAGATCCACAAAGGCCATCAGTGGATGCCTACCCTCACTGAGAAACTTCATTACTGAAAATGACTAAGAACAAGGCCCCCCAAGCCAGAAGGCAGAGCTATGGGACGAAGAGGCAGTGGATATGCAAGGAGAATGGACTGGAGAGGGCAGTCAGCAACAAGAAGACATTGATAAACCCCACATGAGCATGGACAGGCTACCCAATGTAAAGCTAAGACACAAACCTTTAAGAATGATCTAAGTCCAAGGAACACAGCCCCTCACACAGCAAATGGGCACAGCCACAGAAAAAGAAGAGACCAATGGACTCAACATAAATCAACAAACAACGAGAGAGGAGTCTGAGTGAATGGAAGGGGTTTTGGGGGGTCGAGTGGAGGGAAGGCATTCCAGCAGCCATTTACCTATGTAAAAAATTAAAAGAAGGAATAAAACATATTTTAAAGGGGGGGGGGAAGAGCCAGCAATTCTACTCCAACGAATATACCCAAAATAGTTTGAAACGGTTGTTTAAATAAATAAAACCTGAAGACCGGTGTTCATAGCAGCACTATTCACAATAGTCAAAAAGTACAACCCAAATGTTCACCCACTGGGTTATAAATGTGATATTTTCAAATAATGTCAGCAAAAAAATGGATTGAGTTATTACATGTCACAATAAAGATGAACCATTATGGTATATGATACAAAAGGGCTCATGCCATATAATCCCCTTTATATGAAATATCCAGAATAAGCAAATCCATAGAGACAGAAAGTAAATGAGTAGTTGGAAGAGTCTGAGGAAAGAGAGGAAATAAGAAGCAAGTTCTTAATGGCTATGGATATCCTTCAGAGCTGTGAAAATTCTCTGGAACTAGGAGTGGTGATGATTGTGCATCATTATGAATGTACTAAATGCTACTGGATTATATACTTTAAACTGGTCAAAATGCTATATTTTATGCAAATTTTTTCCAAAAATTGTCTTAATAAAGTAATTTATTTTCACTAACATGTCTGTGGGTTGGTTGGGAGGGAAGATGATCTTGTGTCAGCTAGATTGTTCTTAGTAGCAGGATCCCGATTGAAGCCAGGTGTGTGTTACATGTCTCTCATCTCAAAGCGAGCTAGACAGGGTTGGCAAAGCTCAAGAGGACACTCCCACGACTCCAACACATTCAAAGCCTTGACTGGCATCTTGTCTGCTAACATCCCATTGGCCAAAGCCAAGATCAAGGACAAACATCCCATTGGCCAAAACCAGGATGAAGGACAAAGGGAAGTTACTGATGAAAGGAACTTCAAAGTGAGTGACTACCTGGGTGACCATGGAGGACATTGTGCTAAGTGAAACAATCCAGGCACAGAAAGAGATTCTTCATGGCCTCAATTAAAGGTGGACTCTAAAAGAATCAGGCTCATAGAAGCAGAGAATAGAACAGTGACTGCCAAAGGCTAAGGGTAGGGAGGAATGGGGAGATTCTAATTAAATGGTACAAATTTCAACTCTAATACGTGAATACATTCTGGAGATTTAATGTACAGCATGGCGACTATAATTAATAACATTCTACTACATACCTGAAGTTTGCTGCTGAGAGTGGATCTTAAGCACTCTGATAAGCACAAAAAAAAATAATAGCTAATATCTGTGAGGATATAGTAAAAAGGAAATCTTCTCTACTATTACTGGAAATGGAAATTGGTGCAGTCTCTTTGAGAAAGTATGAGGTATTCTTGAGAGAATAAAAATGGAAACTTGATATGATCCATGAGTATTTATTAGGTATTTATCCTGAAAATATGAAAGCTCTAATATGAAAAGATTTATGTCTGACTTTATACATAGCAGTACTGTCCACAATTTCCAAGTCAGGGAACCAGTCTAAGTGTCCTTCAACGGACAAAGAGATAAAGAAATGTGAACTGTATACTCAATAGAATACTATACATCTATGAAAAAGATAGAATAGTGGTGGGTTTTGGGGGGGATGAGATGATCGAACTTGATTATATTAAATAAAATAAGTCAGAATATAAAAGATAGATATCCAGATGTTTTCACTAATCTGTGGGATATAAAAACAAAAAACTATGTAGGCAAAATATTGCAGGAACAAATATTTTATTTAGTGAAAGAATTTAATGGTTACAAGAGGGAACAAGGGGGAAAAAGAGGGAGGATAGAGGGTATTGGCATAGGTGATTTGGTGGAGGGTGAGTGGAATGTGTGCACATATAGAAGAGCAAAAATGTAATCCCAAAATTAAAATTAAAAAAAGAAATAATGTGAGGTGATAGGTATGTTAATCAACCTGATTGTGATAATCACTTCATAATATATAAATCTATTAAATGACCATATTTTAAATCACATTGTACAATCTAAACATACACAATTTCTATTTTATTTTGTTTATTTAATCATGCCCTGATAAATAGCTAAAAGAGATAGATAGATAGATAGATAGATAGATAGATAGATAGATAGATAGATAGATAGATAGATAGATAGATAGATAGATAGATAGATAGATAATAGATAGATAGATAGATAGATAGATAGATAGATAGATAGATAGATAGATAGATAGATAGATAGATAGATAGATAGATAGATAGATAGATATGATTTTTTCAATGCTGAATGGTAAAGCAGGGAGACAAAAAGAGAGGTGAAGCACTGGGAACGAAAACGCAATCATTCTTGACTCATAAATAGCAAGGATGCCTCCATATTTTTTCCACAAGTTTTCATAATTATTAAGGGTAAAGGGCTGTTTAAGGAATGTCACCCATTCACTCAAGGTAACTCATTAAATTGTAGAAAACACAGATCAAAGTGAGTGTTTATAAACCAAGCTGGGCTTTACTAATGCTTAGCAGATGGAATGGTTCGGTCTCACAGTAGTTATCAGGTCCTTGGTATCCGATGGCACATTGTCAGGTGGGTAGTTCTCTCTTCCATACTTAGTGACAGATTTTAAATCCAGCCATCTGGCAAGGGAAGAGAAAGGACGTGGAGGACTGTGGAGGAATTTCATGGGTCAGGCCTGGAAGTGGCGTGCATCACCTCCACCTGCATTCTATTGGTCAGAACGCAGTCACGTGGTTGAAAGTTCACAGCTATGGAGGAGACTGGAAAAGGCAATCTAACTGTGTGCCTGAGGAGAAAAGGGAGCTGGTGAAGTAGATGGTGGGCCAGACCCTGCCACATGCCGTATTAGTCTGTCTTCATTTAAATGTCAACCCATCTAAAGTTGATTTTTAAGAAAATATTGACACTTATTTGTGGTGCAGGGAATCACTTCTTCTGGCTGAAGGGGACGAGGGAGTGCTGGCACTAGGTTTGGAGACCTGAGCAGGTACAGAAGCAGAGACAGCGACAAAGTGAACAAATTCAGCTCAAGACAACACCATGAACAAATTCAGCTCAAAATGACACCAGAACTTCAAGAGAAAAAGCATGGGAGGCATCAGGGTCCCCACAGGATTCTATGACCAGGAACCCAGACAAGAAAATTGAGTGAATTCCTAGAGACACATGCCACCAAATTACAGAAGCCTTCACTTCACTCACATCTAGCCTGGGGAAGGAAGATTTCCCCAGATGTTCCAGCTCTCACTGTTGCATGAATGGCTTGCTCCCTAGACTCTGACTGTCACCCTGAATAAATTTAAGATGAACAAGCAATGTCATCAAAGTGATTTGGACACAAGTCTTCCCTTTCTCTTCTGCTACCTTTAGCAACCTTCCCCCTCATTACGGCTGCCCTAAATGAGTCAAGGCAATGCTAGACTAACGATGCCTTGAACACCTCCAAGGCCAATGAAAGACAAAATGAATTTAAAAATCATGCTTCCAAAGCACTGGTTGTGTTTCCCTTAGCTAGTAAGCTCTTTTCTTTCTCTGCAATGACCTAGTCCTCTCCCCTGAAATTTCAAGTTGGTTGCCATTTCCACCTCTCTCGACTGGGGGCTTTATTATCTTAAGGTGCGAAAAGTTTCTTAGGCAGAAGTCTGCCTGGGAGAGAAATCAGAATGATTTAAGCAGTGCCCATGTGTGCTGGAGATGGAAGAGAATCCCCAGCTGACACATCAGAGAGGAAAAATGTAAGCTCAGATGCATTTATTAAGGGAGGTTGAATATCTGTTCAACCAACCCTCTTTTTTTTTTTAAACTCTCAGATATGATTTTAATGAAAAGCCACCTCAAGTCCTCAGCAAATCACAGCTTTGAAGGAAAATGTCAATCCCTATCAAGCCCCAAAGAATTGTAGGAGCTGATGGAAATCTAAATTCATCCGTTAGTTTCCCCATTTCCCCCTCCATTGGGTTCAACCATCCCCCTCCTCCTTCAACAGGAGCACAGGAATGAAGCTGCAAATCAACGCCTGGGGACATCCCATCAGACAATGGAAGGTCTAAAGAAAGGTTAAAGCAGAAAGAAAACTAAATTTATAGACTTAGCATTAAAATCTTAAAGGACCTTAGGAACAGCAATGAATCTGATGTTAGAAAAGGCAGGGGCTGTCAGAGGCCGTGGCAGCAGGGCCTGACAAGGGCCATAAATCTCAGCAAGGAGCAGGGGGAAAAGCAGGCATCCTTTCAGAGCAAGGCAGTGTGATGAAAAGATTCAAACCTGGGTTTAAAAGAAAGGCCAGGCTGCAGAGGCATGGTGGGGAAGAGGAGAAGCTGGGCTGCAAGTAAGGGCTGAAAAGAGCTGCAGACAGTGGGGGTGGGAGAAAGGAACACCCCAAAAGCTGAGCTGGGTGGGGGGGGCACTTTGAAACTGATCCCTAAAGAAAGGGAACAGAAAAGATGTGGTTGCTCCTTGCTGTATATATGAGATGGATGCAAAGTAACCTGAAAGCCTTCGGAATCAACTTGGGAAGTCAGGCAGCTGGGGCAAAAGAAGATCTGGAAGGGTCCAAAAATGGAGGTGGAGTGAGAACGTTGTAGACAGTCAGAAGACTAAGGGTTGGGTCCAAAATCTGGGGAGGAGGTCAGAAGGCTGAGGAGGGGTCAGGAGGCTGGGGAAGGGGTTAGAAAACTGGGGAGGGGGTCAGAAGACTGGGGAGAGGGTCAGAAGGTTGGGGAGGGGTAGCTTGGGAGAAACCGCAGCCTCCAGTGATTAGAGCACAAACCAGGAAGCCCAGAGTTCCCAGGGTTTTCTTTAATTTTCACTCACTACTTCTGTGTACTTTTGTGTTTCGTTCTTGTTTCTTTCAATTATGTCTTCTGGGCCCCAAGTAAAATATGTTAAAACACTAATTAAAATACATAAAACTATTGCAACTGAAAATAACATACCATGAATGATCATTAAAATGCCCAGCTCAAATCGCCTTCCCTTGGGGACAGGCCTGCTTGGAAAAGCAGACTAGGTGCCATTTCAACCACCAAGGCTTAGGCTAGCTCCACGCACTGCACATCCCAGAGTGAGGTAGTTTCCTCTGCCTCAGTTTCCTCAGTGAAAAAAATTGGCAGATTTGTTTCAGAATTACAGAAAGGGAGTATTTAAATTAATATCTTCATATTGTATTCCAAACCTTTGGAGAATTAGTTTAATTGTTAACATAATGCTAATGGTATATATAAATTTAGATACACAGTTAGAACTATGTGGATATATATGCCATTATCATTATATCAACAACATCTATATTCCTATTCGGTCACTAAGGAATTACAAGTTTTTCAATGGTTCAAAATATAAAAATCAATACACCTTTTCCCTGTCTTACTTTCTCCTCCTTCCATTTGCCCTCTAACTTCTGAATTCCTTGTCTTTTTCCTCATTACTTAATCTCTCTTATCAATTTTTGTACTTTTCTTTCCCATTTTCATCTTCTCCTTTCTGCATTTTAGCTCTCCGTTTCTCACTTTTTCCACTTGCCTTGGAAACTAGAGTGCATCTCACATGTAATGTCATTTCATAGGTGAGTACATATGGCCATTAATATTCATCAGTTTTCTTTATCTCTAGTAAAAATAGAAAAAAAATGCCACCTTTCCCTGTCTCAGACTGGCTAATCAGCAGACTGTACTTTAAAAGCATAAAGCACCGGGTATGGTGGCACATGCCTGTAAGCAGTAGCTTAGGAAGCCGCGACCTGGGCCAGGGATCATGGTTCGAGTCCCACCGAGAACACATAGCGAGACCTAGTCCCAAAAAAATAGCTGGGCATGGTGGCGCATGCCTATAATCCCAGCTACCTGGGAAGCTGAGGCTGGGAATTGCTTGAGTCTGTGGTACCCCGGGCAACGTGAGCCTGCGGTTCCACAGGCAAAAATAGCGAGCCCTAGTCTCAAAAAAATTTTTTTAATTAAATAAATAAAAAATAAAAGCATAAAGCTCTCAGTTATTCCAAAGAGAACCCAAGGTTCTAAAAGCTCTGGGGTGATTGATACCAACCAAGAAGAGGGGGAAAATAGGCAAAGCTCAGAAGCAATCTACGGGAAGAAATTTAAGCCTCATCTTGGTAAGTATAATCATAACCTTCAGGAGTGATTTCACCTTAAGGTGTTTCCCAAAGATGGCAATCACTTTTTTAAAGCTAGATTCGCCCAATGAATCAAAGGGACCTCCCTTCAACGCTAAGAATCTTAGACTCATGAATCTAATAAATGCCCTAGAACATTTTCTGCTGCCTCTAAAAAATGGACTGGACAAAAACGGCTGTTGTGACTCAGACCTAGCATGTACTACCTTTAAACACAGAAGGAAGCTGAAAACATGGGCTCTATAAAGGGGGTGCATAAAGAGTAAAATTAAATTAAATTAAAAAATGAGAATGGAAAAGCACTGCTTCAGATGTAAGGTAATTCTGATATTTTGGACCTCCCATAAAAAGTGCTTTTTTTTTCCCCTTTAAATCAACGGATCCATAAATAAATGAACTTAATCTGACTTCTACCTAATTCATTTGGTGAAAAGCTAGTGGATTAGAAGTTTATTTGCAGAACTGGGGTCTTTCAGCAACTCAATAACAGGCTTCCTGTTTGACTTTGGGCAAGTTATTTAACTACTTGATATCTAAAGTTACTCATCTGTAACATGAGTAAAACAATACGATAGCCATGTTATTTTTGGCTCTGGGGCTATTCCCAATCACGAATGTGTAATTGAATCCCACAGAGGAATTTCACGAAGTTAATGAATATCTCCAAAAGCTGAAAGGCCTCAGTACCAACATTGACTTCATGGTATTATCATTATTAAGTGGCCATTGATGGCACAGAACCATTACCTTTCCTCTAGAATACACAAGAAGCCATGTTGACTTTCACTGGCCTCTTATCCTCCCTTCATAACACCTTATAACCTGGTTTCCATCCATCACCATCACCATCTATCACCATATTTTAGTTGTGTCAAACCCAAAGTACAAATCTTTCTAAAAGGGTGTGATCCTCTCATCACTTTTTCTAGTGCAATGATAATTATGTCTAGACTTCAGAAATACCTTATGTAGCACATCACCTCTAACCTTTCTGTAAGTCCTTGCCAGATTCTTCTTTTCCTGCGCAATAGCCATCCTTCCTCCTTCTCCAGATAACTGTTCTAATAAGTGGATCATCTAATCATATGGTTTCCCATCAATCTTATGTGTAGTTCCAGTTTCTATTCTTTATCTCTTTTAAACCTACATCGTATATCCATTGTCATAGAAACAATATCTAATAAAACACCTTAATTTAACACTTGGTATAAAGCACTAACCAATTACCATTTCTCATAAATCCAGAAGTGTTTTGGGTTGTTTTGTGTTGTGGGTTTGCCTTCAGTTACTTCTAAAGATGTATTTGTGCATCTGTCATTCTCTTCATCTGTCCACAATACGTAGGCATAAATGCCCTACCACCCTATAAGGTCTAGCAAACAAAGAAAGCTTTTTTCCCAGCCTGGCTGGTAGTACTATCAGACTTGAAGGTCTTAAAAGTCTTTATACTTAGAACTTTAAAACCATCCTTCAGCCTACTTCAAAACTTAGACATATTACCCTCCTCTCACCCATATTACCTTCTGTATAAGTGTTTAAAATCATTTCCTTATATGAAAAAGACAAACTTTTGTCACTCATGACAACATGGATGAAGCTAGAAGGAATCATGCTAGTAGAAACAAGCCAAAAAGAAAAAGAGAAATACTGGATGGTCTCACTTATAGGAGGGATAAAGGGAAAACAAACAGACAAGAAAAAATTAAAACTACCAGTAAAATTGAAGCATAGAGCATGAGAGGGGGAGGGGAGAAGTGGGAGTGGGATGGGCACAAAAGACGATGATTAACAGGTGTTAAGGTGGTAGGAGAACCCAGGGGTAGATAACAAAGTAAAATAAAAAAATAAATAATAAAAAATCATTTCTTTATAAACTTTATTCTTTATAAAATTAAAAAATTAATAATAAAAAATCATTTCTTTATAAACTTGCACATCCCAGGGATCCACCACTCCTTATAAATTATCTACATTTCCCTTCTCTCATGTTACTTTGACCCTCTTGGAAAAATTTCTATTCCCTGTCAGGTCCATCAACACATATTTGCATATATGTAGACAGGCTGGTGTGCCACATCTTAAAAGTTAAAAGTAGAAGACAATCAACAGCAGAATGCTTTTTTCAATGGAAAAGGGACAACAAAATTAAACAACATGATATTTCAAATTCAGTTTATCTACTTCTAATTGAGCCAAGTCTTAGGAAACTCTGAAAATGACATATGAACATCTTTAGTCCCTTCACTCACATTGTATACCCATCTCTGACTACTTATAATAAAGCATACATAATTATTGGAAACCTCATTAATTCAGATCCTGTTGATATGGCTACTGTCAAAATTAATCATCTCTTCTCTAGCAAGACAGTTTTCCCTTTGTTAAATTCACTAGAGCCCATGAGTAAAATAAAATGTGCCTAGATTTTCAAATGTTAAAAAGTTATAACAAGATCCAAATGCAGTCAGTAATTTCCAGACTTGAAATCTGTGATTGAGGTAGAATGTCCCATCTGAGTTTAAAAAATAGAACCATTATTCATGAATCTGCTCCTTTTTATTCTCAACATTTGCTTGCTGTTCTATCAAAAGTGCCCATGTCCCTACCTTATCTCTTCCTAAACCCATTTCTAGAGGGTATGGGCTGATCCCCACCACCCTTTTCTTCTCCAAGCTTCCCCACATTGCCTAGCACAAAATGACAAAATTGCAACCTAGTAAGAAGTTACTCTTTATGGTGGTGATGGTTTGGGGCCCATCTCAGTGAACTCCAAAGGCACAAACTTTACAATGCAAAGTGCAGCTTTTTGAACATCTGGAATAAACACCAAGACTCTTGTCTGAACACTCTTCTCTGGAGATTTCACATTTGTCTTTCTTTTGTGTTTTTATGTATGTGGTTATAGCTATTGTTGTTGAAAAATCAATGTCTGATTCTTTCTCTTTGGATTTTAGACTCATAGACAAGCTAACTTAAAAGTTCCTCACCCTCTGTTCTTTTCTGAAACTTTGCTTCCCTTTGTACTTTCCTTACAGTGCCATTTAGAACCCAACGACAGATCACAGGACCAGGGTTGAGGTTATTCGGAGGAAAGTTTCCTCACTCCACTGATTTTGTATGGCTTAAGTCTAACCTTTTGCCCTTTAAATTTTCCAAGGCTCACTCACTATAACCACCTTCAAGCATGGCTTCCACATAGTATATTTTGGGGCATCTCATTCTCAGTTTAGGGAGAACACTTTACCCTCTTTTATTTTCTTTGCCTACTGAATCTTGTCCTTGATTTCTAGTTTCCCTCCTGTCTTCAATAATTTCTAGACTTAAAATCTTGAAATCTTCAATATGGAGACCATATTGAATCTGGTCAATGAGACCAGAGAATTATATTAACCAAGTAAGAAGAGAGGACCATATATATATATATATATATATATATTTAAATAGTATATATACATACATATTTATACATATATACATATATATACATACATATGTATGTATGTATATATATATACATATACACTATTTAAATTTTTTTAAAAAGAAGGGAGAACCAACAATAGAGAAGGTAAAGATTGTTTTACATCTTCCCTTAATAAGGGATTGTTCTTATTGTCCCATCTTTCACAAAGTTCTCTCTCTGACAAAGCTCACTTTAGCCCTTTCTTCTATTCTTCTCCATAAAGTCTTGAGGCTCTGGTAAATCTTCTTTCAATCCATATAGAGGAGCAGTTCCACTTATTAGTTTGATTCAATGCCAAGTTACTTTTCTGAAACACTTTCAGTCTGTGTTATAAGCCAATACTCCCACGAGAGCCGGCCTGCCAGCTTCCTTCCCACACTGTCTGTATGAGGGGGGAGAAAAACACCCGCACATCAAAGAACAATCCCACTCATGTCTATGATTGGTTGAGAGACAATGAAGGGTGTGGTTCTAGGTCAGCTGTTGCGCTCTTCTCCTCACCCCCTTTAACCAGTAAAATGGAATAAATGAACAGCAGGAAAATCAAGCAAATCAAACAAGATGAATTAAATGAGTTTGTTGTTCCACATGCTAATCCACATGGTGATAGGAAACAATTTCAGATCAAGATGGGAGCAGTAGCCAGAACTATTAGTAGGTTGGGAAACGGGGTGCATCAAGGGTCAGATTTATAAAACAGTGGTCTTTCGCCAAACCTCTGAAATTCTAAACAAAAACAACACTCAGATACATTGAAAAGACCAACCCAAAGCATCTGGTTTCCTTAGCTGGTGCACATAGCAGGAGAAATGTTGGCAGAACATTTGATTACCATAAAAGAGAGAGCTATGCAGAAACCACATTAGAGTAAACTCAACCAAAACAAAGTCAAATGTTTGAACTGTTTTGAATAGATTATGGTAGAGACTTGAAAAAGGGTCTAGCCTGAATTCATGAGAAATGCAAATGAACTGGCTCAGAAGCCAACTGATTCCCCCTGTGATGTGACCCTCTGCCCCTCAGATTTGGGGGTGAAGTAAATACCTGTCATCTACAGAACTGCTTAGAGGCACATCACATGCACATGACGGGTGGTTTGAGCCAGGCACGTTAACCATTTCCAGAGAAGCGATAAGTCGGGCTGATGCTGAAGTGTGTCAACAGATCCCCCCTAACTGCCAACTCCACCCCTCTATTCCTTTTAATGAAGAGCTACATGGAGCAGCTGGTTTTGATCATTTCATCCATGGCAAAGACTGTGAGAAACATGGTTATTTAGGTAGCATGCAGCAACATATATGCATCCATGCATACATATTTGAGCATACTCTTTCTCTGGGGTATATAGATGTCTATTGCCTAACGTTGGCAATAACCTTTAATCAGTCTTGCAGAGTGTCCTTTTATGAGCTGTCAACAACATACCTCTTAATTTTGGTTCTTGGCAGCTAAATTCAACCACCATTGGAAACCAAACTGGTGGGCTTTGGCCAGCCCATCCATCTGGGCAGGCTATTTTCCAAGGGACTCTGACCTCCCTTGGAGACCCTCCCCTGGAACCCCCTTTCAGCATTATTGTGCTAAAAGAGACTGTGGGGAAACCAATATTATTTTGAAAATACATGAGTGGTTCTCATCACACTCTCCAGATCCTGTCTAGAGTGGAAGCAAAATCTCAATGATTTGTGGGCTTGGAGGTTCAATGAATCAGGGAAATTTTGCCCAAACTAATGTTAATGAAAAGAATAGGGAGGGGAGTATGAAATGAGGTTGACAAGATGACTAGAAGTCTTGGTTCTGGTTCTGCTTTGCTGTCAAGGGAACAATCTCTGAGTAATAACCTGACTGATAGTGAGTTATTTTCATGAAGGCACTTTAAGTGCATTGCTCTCTCTCCCCAGAGAGCCAAACTCCTTCATGCCAGGGAACCAGCATAGCCCCCACCGCCCCATCCCCCACCCCTGCTCCCCAGTTCTGCTGCCTAGCGCCTGGGATTGAAAAATGTGAGGCAGCTGTGGGAGACAAGAGCCAGGCAACCTTCTATTTATTTATTTAACTACTTTGTTGGCCTGGGTGCAATCATGCAGTTTTCCACTTATATGATCTGCTTGGAACTGGCTATCCATACCTGCCCAGTCTTGGTTCATATTTAGAGCTCCTAGACACTGGCCTTATTTAGTTCCAGATATGCCCTGGCTGTCAAGGGTGGTCAGGAAATACATTTGAAAACTATATTCTCAAGTCTTTAACATGCCTACAGACCACCTGGTAACCTTGATCAAACGCATATTGTCAGGCCCACTTCCAAAGAGTCTAGTGTGATAAGTCTGGGGTAAGATGGGAGAATATGTATTTTTAAGAAGAAGTTGCATTTCTAACAACAAAGTGATACTGACATTGTTGGTCTGTAGATGACATTTTAAATAAAGCTCTGCCTTTAGAAGTGTTGCTATCAGAAAAGGTCAACTTGTTACATTCCCTTTAGTCATATTAACAAAGGATGTTAATTAGAAACCGATTTTCTATGGACAAGAAGAAAGATCCTTCCAGCAGAATTACTTATATTCTCCTTTCACTACTCATCTACATCTACCCATCCTCAAGTACCTCTAGATCCTCAAGCAGCAACTAACACCTCCTGTATCTGAACCCCTACTGTACTTCAACAGGTTTGACTGCTTTTGTTCTTAATTATTCACTAATTGTTCCTTGCATGTGAATTTTATCATAGACCTAAATTCTAATCCAATTGGGCAAAGGCCCTCTCAAGACTCAAAGAGCAAGGAGTAGACACAGAATGCTCTTTAAAATGAATTTTGAAGATCAAAGCAGAACTAAATTAGTGTGCCTCCAAAATGTAAGAACAGGTAATATTGGAGAGCTGTGATCATAAAGGAGTCATCAGACCAATCCATCACCATGTCATTTTGGCCGTAGTTCTAAATTTTTTTGTTTGAAGTAGCTGGCACAGGATAAAGAGAGACTGCTGTGTGGAACTGTAAATTACCTTTTCTGGTTTTTTTAATTTCTAGATAGGAATTAGTTCTAACTGTCCCAAGATGTTCCCAGATTGGATATTGCTGCATGAAAGAGACTGAAAAGTAATATGACAGGAACTAACTATGGTATGGCAATGTGAAGAGTACCAGAGTCCCTCTCTCCAGATAAGTATAATTTAACTACTGAAAAATATAAAATAGCAACCATTTAAAGTCTGAAAATTATTCTAAGGGTATACATCAAATAAAGGAACATTTATTTAGGAAAATCTACTAAATTAACTAAATTTTAATATAAGGTAACTAATATATATATATATAGTAAACCCTAGAATAACCACAAAAAATAAACTTAAAAACCACTAACAGATTAAAATGCTTATTTGGAAACATTCACTTACTACAAAAGGAGGTAACAAAGGAGAAACAGAGGGACAAAAATATATGAGACATGTAAAAAGCTAATGGAGAATAAATCCAACCATATCAATAGAAATACAATACAATCAAAAGGTAGAGAATGTCAAACTGCATAAAAAATAAGATGCAACTATATTCTCTCCACAGGAACTATATATCATATTCAAAGATACAAATAGATTGAAAATAGAAAAGTGGAAATAGATATATGCATAAATATATATATGCATCCACTGGGATGACTATATTAACATGAGATCAAATAGGTATTAAAATAAATGTTACTAAATTATAAGATTTAAAATGCCTTATAATATGTACCATCTATAATATACAAAGGGATTCCTTTTCCATGACAAAGGAATATATAGATGCAGGTGAAAAATATTAACTAAGCTTATTGTTGTAATCATTTTATAAGGTATACAAATGTCAAATCATAATATTTTACACCTAAACCAAAGTAATTATAGTTGTCAATTATATTGCTATAAAAAGACACATTTTATAGTTAGAAAATTATCAATCTATCAGAAGCTAGAGCAATAATAAACCTATATGAACCTAATAACAGAGCCTCAAAATGCATCAACAGTTAACAGAACTGAGGGAAGAAAGATCTTTCAATGATAACAGGTGGGAATTTCAATATTGCTATTTCAATAATGGATATGACAACTATAGAGAAGATTGACAAGGCTATATAACACTTGGACAACCAGACCTAACAAACATCTAAAGAACACTTTACCAAATAGACTAATGTATATTCTTCCCTAGAACACACAGAATATTCTCTAGGGTAGATAATGTCTAGGCCATAAATCAAATCTCAATAAATTTAATGGATTGAAATCACATATATTGTTTTCCAATCATAATAGAGTTAAATTTAAAAAAAACAGTAATATAAGGAATTTTGGTAACTTTATAAATATGTGAAAATTAAATGTAGTTCCTAAATAATTCATGAGACAAAAAAAAAGTCACAAGAGGAATAAGGAGGTAATCTGAAAGGAGTGAAAATGAAAATATAACATCTCAAAACTTTTGAATGCATCTAAAGCAATGCTTAGAAGTAAATTTATAGTTGTGAAGGTCTATGTTAACAGAGAAGAACGAGTTCAAATCAATAACCTAGACTTTCATCTTAAGACTATAAAAGAAGAAAAATAACACTAATATAAGAAATAAGGTTATAATAAAGAATTGAGCAGAAATAAATGAAGTAGAAAACAGAAAAAAATCAACAAACCCAGAAGTGGTTCTTTGGAAAGAATGGCAAAACTGAAAAAACTTAGATTAACCAAGAGAAAGGTAGAGTAGACTTAAATAACTAAAATTAGGCCCCTAATAATAAACACAATTTAAAAGGAATTTATATTACAGTATTAGCAATAGGTCACAATTCTTGTATATTCTGCTGCCATTTTAAAATTCCTTTTTATTTTTTGCTGTTCAGTTTTTGGAAGTTTCTATCTTCCAGTTCACTGATTCTTTCCTTAGTCATGTCCAGTTATGCCAATGAGTCCATCAAAAGTATTTTTCATTTCTGTTATGGTGAATTTTTTCCATAGCATTTTCTTTTGATGTGTTCTTAGAGTTTCCATCTTTACCCTATTTATTCTTGCATGTTCTCCAATTTATTCATTAAGGCTCTTAGTGTATGAATCAGTTAATTCCTAATTTAATAATTCAAAAATCTCTGGCATATCTGAGGCTTGTTTATTTCCCTTAAACTGTGTTTTTTGTTTTTGTTTTTTTTTTTTACTTTTTGACAAATACAGAGCCTTGTATTTTTTTTGTTGTTGTTGAAGTTCACTGGTTAAAGAACTGAAGTAAATAAGCTCTTAGTGTGAGGTCTTACTGTTTATGTAGCTTGGCATTAGGCTGTGTTTACTGTTTGCTGTAACTGTATGTATAAAAGGCTAAAATATTCTTCAGAGCTTTTGTCTTTGTTTCCCTATAGTCTTTGGGTTTTCCTCAACACTCCTTAAACAGAATCTGAGCCTTGCAGTTCTTTTACCTACCTGTTATTACATGGGAGCCTAATTAATGAAGTATCAATGTGTGGTGGGAAGGAAAGCATTCTCTAATCTGATTAAATCCCTGTCTTTTAGTGAGTCTCTACCCTTGGGCTGTCACCTTCACAAGTGCTTCTCAAACCCAGCCCCCCACCCCCACCCCACCCAGAGGCCCCAACACCCATTTGCCCACCCCACCCCCCATCAAGTGATGCAGGAAGGCCAGTGGGAGCTGGAGTGCCCTTTTCTTACATCAAGGCCTAGGGGGGCTGACAAGTTTGCAAGCCTCTGAAAAAAAGGTCTCTTTAAGCAGACTTTTGTTAAAGACATTTGAAAACGGTTATTTCCTCCTATTCCTTGCTGCCGAGGTCCTCCAATATTCAACTTGAGAACTTGGTGAAGTTCCTTGAGGTAAAGTTCAGAAAACTGCAGACATTTCCCAAGAATAGGCCCTTGAAGTCTCAAATGTATCCATGTTAAGCCTACACAATTCAATTACAGTATAAGCTTTCCTAGCATTTCTGTCTCCAATGACTGATTTCTACTTCTAGATTTCTTCTCTTGGCAAACTGTGACTCTTGGTATCTACCTTTCCAGGTTCTGGGGCTGTGGTTTGGCCTATGACCTCAATTCTCTGATATATACAAAAAGACTTTTTTAATTATTTCTTTAATTTTTGTTTGTTTTTGTGAATATAGCAATGATGACTACCAAGCTTTAATGTTGGATCAGAAAATTAGAAATCATAAGAAAATATTACAGTGCGGTAGTGCGCATGGCATGCAACCTGTAATCCAAATGCTGAGAGGCAAATAGGCCAGGGATCACTTGAGTTCATGGGTGTGAGATTACCCTGGGCAACATAGCGAGACCTGGTCTTGAAAAAGCAGCTGGGTGTGGTGGCAGGCGCCTGTAATCCCAGCTACCTGGGAGGCTGAGGCTGGGGATCGCTTGAGTCCATGGGATCAGGACTACCCCAAGCAACATAATGAAACCTAGTCTCAAAAAAAAAAAAAAGAAAGAAAGAAAATATTATGAACAATTATATGCCAACAAATAGATAACTTTAACAAAGTGGAAAGTGGACAAATTCTTAGAAAGACACAAGCAACTAAAACTTACTCAATAAGAAATAGATACAACTTTCCACAAAGAAAAGCCCAGCCTAACCAGAGGCTGATCAGCAGTGAATTCTACCAAGCATTTAATAATTAAGACAATTCTTTTTTTTTTAAACTTGTCTTTAAACTTTATTTTTGCTTCAACACACAACAAAAAACAAGTTTTATTTTCATAGTAAACATGCACACAGAGACACTCATCAACAGATAGCATATCTAAACTGGGACTATTTCTGGCAAACCTGCATATGTGAGTACCCTAAATTCCTTTCTGATGAGAAACCAATTTTTCTCTTTATATATATATATATAGTTAATTTTTTATTGATTGCACACATATATACACATTACATCATTGAATTAAGACAATTCCTTACAAACACTTCCACAAGATAGAGAAGCAGGAAACTCTTTCCAACCTACTCTACAAGGTAAGGCCAATATTAATCTGAAAGCAAACAAGACAAAGAAATCATAAGAGATCAAAACTATACATCAGTGTCCTTTACATGTAGATACAGATTTAGTCAACAAAATACTAGCAAACAAAATTCAGCATCATAAAAATGGAATTACACTGGTTGAATTCTAGTGCTCTCAACATATTATCAGGTGATGGATAGATGGATGGATGGGTGAGTGGGTGTGTGGGTGGATGGATGGATGAATGAATGGAATTCATTCTGAATCCGGAACCCCAATATGGGCAGTTTTGAAGCTGGGACCCCAATGTGGGCAGTATTATAATTTAGGCATTGGTGCCATTAGCTGTGTCTGAAAAATAGAGAGGTAAAAGAGGCTTAAACAGGAAGTGCACCTTAATTTGTTCCAAATTCCTGATGTGGACCCAGAAGAGAGAATGTGTCATCTAGAGGGTGTGCAGAAGGAAATTGGAGCCTTTGACTTTTAGGAGAAGAAAAAAAAGATAAAAAGGAAAGGAGCAGAGAGACTAGAGGAGACAGACTTTTGGGGAGAGGAGAGATGAGAATGGCAGACAGGTTAAGAGTAGCCAAGTGACCAGGCTGGGTTGAAGCCCCCTGGAAGAGTGAACTGGTGGTGGCAAGGAGCTATGGTGACTGGTAGAAGAGTGGCCGGTGTGGAGAGTGTGGCACCGCAGCAAGGTGGCATAGTGAGCTGGTACCTGGAGATGGCCAGGGATTTGGAAAGCTGATTTGTGCATCAGCAATTGTGGGGAAAGTTTGAAACACCTTGGAGAAGTGGAGCAGCTCAGAACACTGGAGAGAGAAGAAGAAAAGAGAAGATGCCGGAGAAAGACTGGACTTTGCAGAGAGCCTGCCTCAGGTTTGGAGGGGCAAAGAGCACCATCATGGACATGTGTCCCTGGGACCTTTGGGACTGAGAATGGTGACTGGGGTAAGATGACTGGCCACTTGAGGTTTTAAGGACTTTTTGTTTTCCCTGTAAATATTCCTTTGTAAATAAATGCTGTTGTTAAATGCATTTTGAGTGGCAACTGCTACGTGCTGGTGGTGCAAACCTGAGGGAACCTGGAGGGTAGAAGCTGTATTTTGAATGTGGTTGGTTGGTTGGTGTCTTCTGTCCTTTGGACCTGATTTCAATTCCAATATTCCAACTCTCCTTTCCTCTGTTGACTTTGTTCTCTGCTGGTCATCAAGATGACCACCAGTCACCCCAGGCTACAATCTTAACAGTCTCCCACTTTACCTACCCAATGGAAAGAGCACTTTCAAAAGATTAATTCTCATAGGTCTGTTTTAGGGCACTTGCCCTTCATACTAAGTCATTCACAGTGGCTGGAGAATGGACTCTCTAGGAAATCCACCTGAATCATGGCATGTGCTGTTTAAGGACTTTTGGGCCTTCTAAGGAATTTTGAAATCCTAACAGCAGAAGTGGTACTGAGATCCACTGCAGTGTTAGGAAGCATAATTTATAGGCAGATTGCAGCTAAACTGTCTGACATTAGGAGAGAAAAGATCTATCCTGAATCATGGAATGGATTTTTAAACCAATCTTACAAATAGTCTAAAAGAGAATAATGAACTTTAATTGGGTATCCAGCAACATAGATACGACCTCTGGAAAAACTTTTAGAATGATAGCAAACAGCTGAAGCTGTTGTGGTTTTGATGAATCAAGTCCTTGTGATGATAGCTGGATTTGGCACAATTTTGACAAGCCATTCCTGCTGCTTTCCATTCCATCATAATATGCGATATGGTTCAATCATATAAACCTGATTCCAATGGCAGGACCAGGTAGAAAAGGCCAATCTCAGACCAAAATGAAATGAGGAGAGAAGTGTGTGGGGGGGTTAAAGTACTTTTATTTTTTTTAGGATATTGTGTTACAGTGTTTCCCATGTGTAATCTGCATAGTAAAACAGACTCATGTTTTTACCTGCTTCTCACTAAAAATGTTGCGGCCCAGGGCAACTGCAGTATAGTTAAATTTCAGCCTGGCTTCTATGCTCTCAACATCTGTAATCTTTGTCATCTTGGTAAAACAAATCCAGGAAAGTTTTTAAATTAATATTTTATTAAAAACATACACATATGTCCCTAAATAGCCTCCTAGTCAACTGTTTGTGACTTTTCCATAGCTTTGCATTTGATGCGTATTAATTTTTCTTTGCAAGTAAAGGTCAAATACTGTCTTGGATTTTTTTGTAGCGTCTCTGCAGAAGTGACTCTGCAATTAGATATAAAAGGAAAAATTTAAATAATACCAGTTTGATTACTGAGAAGGTTATCTTGCACCGGAATACTATTCCACTAATGCTACTACTACTTAGAATAATAACAGCACTTATTTTATTATTAAGTATAATAGCATTAATTAAGTACTCACATGTTGTCATTTAAGCATTACAAAATTCAAAGAAGATGGTACCGTTTCAACATGCGGTTAAGTAACGCACCCAATGTCATCCAGCTATTTGGAACTTCAACTTGGATTGTGGTCAGAGCTTTTAACCACCCTGCTGGCTTCTGAGAGCAGCCTCTAAGTTATCACACCCATCAGAACCCCTGGTGACCCAGCCGTAAAGCCTGGCTCATGCAGTGCTTAGATAAGCACACAATGAAACAGCACACAGAACAGGCGCGGTGGTGAACACCTTTTCTCCCAGCCTAGGAAAGGAGGCCGAGACTAGGAATCGCTTGAGTCCCTGAGTTCAAGACCTGCCCAGGAAAACATAGCAAGACCTAGTCTCAAAAAATAGCTGGGTGTGGTGGCACACGCCTGTAATCCCAGCTACCTGGGAGGCTGAGGCTGGGGAATCACTTGAGTCCATGGTACCCCCGGCAACATGATCTAGGGTTCGGAAGGAAGGAAGGAAGGAAGGAAGGAAGGAAGGAAGGAAGGAAGGAAGGAAGG